>JAHPZR010004581.1:75000-78157 GCA_019787425.1 Platygyra sinensis
ATTGGTGGGATTCACAAGTTTCGCAGCTTTTTAATTATGTTCGTTTTTTTTAAGTCGCATTTCGAATTAGTTGTTCGTATAGTGAATGCTAGGAACAGGCTAGCAATGTTGAGGGATTCAGAGTCAGAACTGTTTATTACTCAGAGCAGTTTTAGTAGCAGCACCTCAACTGAGCTTTCGGAAAACAACTTTGAATCTTGATTTGCGAGTGCAGACAACGAGAAAGCAGTTGACAATTTCAATTTACGAACCGAGGATCTTTTGACCGACCTTTTTACAGATAAAGAAGATGCCGGCCGAGGGATCACTACTGTATCTAAGCGACAAGGAAATTCAGGCGAGGAATGAAGCAAGAATACCACAAAACACTAAAAGGGCAGCTTCATGAAGTACATGACTTTGGGATGACTGGGTTACAGAGCGAAACTCGTTACCAATAAATGACAGCGACACTTTCGTGGTAGCTCCAAACAGTGGAATTTTAAAGACACTGTGCAATTTCGAACTGTGCGAATGTGCCCCAAAAGAAAACACTGCTCAGTTCAATTTAAGAAATTGTAGCGTCGTATTTAATATTTCCAAATAAACATTTGTAAGTTTGTTCTTCATGAAAAGCTAATTTAAATGCGAGGGGATTATGTGCTAATATGCAAGGGAGATATAAGTGACTTATCCCCCTTGCATATTAATACATAATCCTCTCGCATTTAAATTAGCTGTTCATTAGCCCCGCTCTTCCCTTCAAACAATCAAAGCCGCACCCAGCGTTTCAGAGAGTTGATTTGGGGGTTATGTAATATATTCCCCCGAAAAGAACAAAGGAATCCGAGCTCATGTAAAAATAAGACACGTTTAAACCTTACGACGAAAGTTTGGATTCTAAAAGATTTTAACATCAAATTCATAGAAGTTTCAGGCCTCATTTGAACTTTTGTCAGTTTTGGTTTTGAAATTCTACTGAACGACAATATCCAAAGATTAACAAAACATTAATTAACAGTGCACTTTGCGTACATGCTTGACAGGGCACAACAAGAGACTTTTCCAGGGGATGAAGTCACGCCCAGGAGAGCTTTCCCAGGAGAAAGAGAGTTTTCCTCGAGAACGGGAGGTACCCTCATATTTAACCTAAACGGGGACCTTCAGCTAAGTAGGGTACATTTTTAGGTTGTTTTCCCTAGAGCAGGTTCTTTAGTTTAACTATTAAGCTTCTTGAACAGGGTATCTGTTTGTATTTAGTCTGTGCACTGCACAGCCACACAGTCTCCTCAGACTAGTGAGTACATGTACAAAGTCAAGACAGGAAAAGGGGAACAGTTGATATCTCCGCCAATACTATAAGCCTTATTTCTAAGGTCATCTTTCCTACGCCTCGTGTGCCACTTTTTTGTTCTTACCACATTTTGACGTGATCTGTGATCTATTACTGAACAGACGCACGACAACATGGAATCTATTTGCTAATTTGATATTACGCAAAAATGTTCATCAATTTTACTGAACGTTACTCGCAAGAAATGAAAGAATTGAAATGAAACTTTCCAGTAAAATGTAAAAGACATGGTCAATCCTCAAACATAACATCTGCAGAAATATGATCCTAATCCGTACTCTCCTTGTTACTTGCCACCCGCAACAAACAAGATTTAACCGTGCAGCTCTCACGAGATGACAAAACCGTCTGCCATGAACACCGCTTAACGTCGTATCTTTTGATTGTGGATTTTTTCTGTAAGCTGGTGAACTCTATCGCGTATCAAGTTTGTCTAGTATTCCTTTGGAGAGTTTCAGAACACAGCCAGTGAATGTATCTTTATTCTCTTCGGAGATCGTTTTCGCTGGTATGGTTGTTTTCTTGATCCATTTGTCCTCTGTAGGGTCATAATATTCAATGATCAATTGACTTCGCCGATAGCTACTGTGCCTTCGTGTGCCACCCACCACATACACTGTTCCCTTCAGACACACCATACTGCCATCTGCGCGAGAAACATTCAAACTTCCAATCATCTGCCATTCGTTAGTACAAATATTGTACATTTCACATGTTTGTAACCAAGACAGTGGCAACACTCCCCTAGACTGCCTCCCACAAGCCAAAAAAATCTTCCCTTCAGTTGCTACACCAAAAGCACCGACTCTCCTTTGCTGCATGTCTGAAATTTCCTCCCATTTTTTTTCCACAGTGTCGAATCTCTCAGCTTTCGTAGCGTAGTCACCATTCTTTATCCTCCCGCCACAAACGTACAGATGATTGCCAGCCGCAACAACACAAGAATCTTCCCTGCAGCCCTCTTGAGATGACAAAACCGTCTGCCATGAACACCGCTCAACATCGAATCTTTTAATTGTGGATTTTTCCTGTAATCTGCTGACCTCTATCGCGTACATTTCGCCTCTAACGACAGCCACCTTAGTATACCATGTGGTCGACAAGTTCAAAGTACCCCAACTATTAACAACGGGATCATACCTCTCTCCCTTACCATCATATGGAAAGGCGTACAACTGATCACGGTAGCTTAACATCTTAGTTAGATGGCTTCTCCATGAGAGCCCGTCTGCTAAACGCTTCCACTCGTCTTTCTCAGGGAGATAACAGAAAGTGTATTTCCCTCCACAAGTAACAATGGCGCGGGTTTCAAGCCCTTTTCTCGGAGATTGAGGTAGATCACCTTCACATGTAAAGCTAGTCAGCTTTAGCGCATCTGAAATTAACTTTAAACAATTCAAGTTTTCTCGCACGAGGTCGTTTGTCACGACATCCAATAAAAAAAGACGCGAGAGGAAAGTCAGTCGCACGTGACGAAACAATTGTTCAAACCATGCTTTTCGCTCGCTTTTGTTTTGTTCGATCCACTTTAATACGATCTTAAACACATCTGCTTCAACAGCGACTGAAATTTCGTCACTTGAAATCCATCTCTCGACCTCTTTAGCTTCCAAGTTTAAGAATTCATCCATTTCTGCCACAGATTTAAAGTTCGCGTGGATGAACTTTCTGGTTTTGGTGATCAATTTGTCGCACTGGTACATCTCAGCAAAATAAAATGTTGAAATGCAGTTTGATTTGGACATCTGTCGTTCTAAAAATCGCCCACAAAGTTTTTCAAGCCTAGAATGAGAAGATTGTTCGCTGCAGCGATAAGATCCTCGG
>JAHPZR010004582.1:2500-10757 GCA_019787425.1 Platygyra sinensis
ACTTACCCAGCTGGGCTTTCGCTTCATTTTTGGTTCATGATCAACTTGGGAGCCTGCATTGCGACTTGCTCGAGTAACTCTCGTTTTAACACTCTTGTTGCGATCAAACACAGACGGCAGGTATGACGGACTGGCTGGATCCATTGATCTTTTTCCACCAAGGAAATGTTCCGAACACAGTCGAGTGTTCTCCGCGGGTTGGAAACCTTTCCTGCGTTTCTTTTGTAACCATTTTGTCTCACGCTTCTCTTTGGAATCCGATAGAATGAATGTTTCGTTGCCTATTTCTTCTGTTTGGACAATTTGGGGCGCAACAAAAGTCGCTTTTATCCATTTGGGCAAAAAAAGGTTTCAAGAAAGACAGATACGACGGTCGACAGCTGTAAACAAATTACCCGCGCGTTTGCAACTTGCCTCCCAACACGAAAAGGATTATGGGACATGTGGAAATGGCGAATTGTTTTTAAACGTATTGACCGCTGACTACTGTGACCGCAGTCTTCCGTTGGACGAAGTCCAACGGATAATCTCCGGAAAGCGAAGCTTTCCGAACGAGGCACGAAGTGGTGAGGCAAAGAAAATGGAAAGGGAAGAAACTGATACCACGTGACTAGTTTGATGTGGACCGTGACAGCTGGTGACGGAAGTCAAATTGCACCGGAAACGGAAGAGCAAATGACCGTTACTAATTCGAAAATCAAAACATCGGAGAGTAGAGGGAAATTTAAATCTTAGGGATGTCTTCTCTCAAGAGATCCGAAGCACTTTTCGAAAATCCGCCTGAATCGAAGAAGTTGAAAAGATCAAAGAGGGAGAAAAATAATTTTGTTTCTAAATAATAATAATGATAATAATATTTAAATTTTTCGCGTTAAAACTACCAGTCAAAACCAACGTTTCGATCTGATCGAAAAACATACTTAAATTTTCACTGGCTTATATGACGAATTATGAAAGGGATGCTCAGTCTTCTTCTACGATTAAAAATATACTCGATGAATACAACGCTAAATGCCCAAAGAAAGAGAATTTTGCCTTTCAAGTCTTAGAGCTGGGGATAATTTTAAAGGAAGCTTTCCCAGATGTGAATAGAGTTCAAAGACGAGTCAACGGTGCAAGGACGTGGCAGTACCCTCTCGCTAAAACGACCAGAGGAAATTTTCTCACCATACTTCCATCATTCCAACAGTCACTTGTCTTCCCAAAACATTTTCCAAGTTAAATTTGTCGATGACACCGGCATATCGCTACATTATGAAACCAAGAACTGTTTAGTTAACTTTCTACGAGTTTCGGCGAATATATTCTATATTTCTTTCAACAATCCTCGTATAAATCTGAGCCAAAACACTACCACGCTAAATTAAGCGACACGAAGTTTTCAGTGCCATGCGCATGAGCGACCCGGCCTCTTTAGGCTTCCGAGGCCTGGACCTGAACCTCAATCCGCCCAAACCACTTCCTGTCTTGCGCAGTCATGCTGCGATCCCGAGGTTCACGTCATTTCCGTCACCAGCTGTTTGGGTGCACATTGCACGAAGGCGGTTCATCGAGAACCACATTTCGGTCCACGAAAATACCGCTTTCCCTCAACCTTTGTAGCAAAACTAATAGTTTACGCTCAGAATATCTAGGTTACATCCAAAAAATAAAAAATAAGGGGATATGATGCATTTTTAACGAAGCTACGGATTTGCGAAAAAACGCTCTAAATTAGTTTCTTCCCTATCCTTTCTTTATTACGTTCGCAGCCTTTAGACGACTGCGGTCGCAGTAGTCAGCCGTCAATACGTTTAAAAATATTGGCGGTTCGCACGATCGAATCGCTTCGGGAGCAGTGGACCGGCGAAAATGAATGTATGCTCACTCGGAAATGAGCTTTTTTGGCCGGGAGAATTTACGCAACAGTGCATTTCAAAGAGGTAAGACGTTTTTTTTTTTATTTATTCATTCAAAAGGAACTCCTCTGTTCCCTGTGGATTTCCTCTGCTCCCTGTGGATTTCCTCTGCTCCCTTTGGATTTCAAATTTGCCCTCGAAGCTTTGCTTCTCGGCCAAGTGTTCATTTTTCGGACAATATCGATCATTTCTCAGCCGCGGACATTATCAGCCGACATACCAGCCGCCTGAAGGGGTTTATTTACCAAATACACCCCAATTTTAAAAACTGCGCGCGTTGCGTAAAAGATTTGAAGAATAATAAACACGATAGTCTCCATTTGGGGCGAAAATATGCTCGGATATTTGTCCTTGAAGATTATCTGTTTCTCAAAGCTACGCTCCCGTGAAAACTGTTCGTTTCTCGGAAGAGATAATGTCCGCGGACAAATATCCTAGCATATTTTCGCGCCAAATGGTGACTATTGTTTATATATATCAATTTTGTAATCGTTCTTCTGCATATCATTATCTATACTATTATAAAGAAAACGAAGAGGAACTTACCACACGTCCTGCACAGCTTTAGTTCTAGTCAACTTTGTTTAAAAAGAGTTCTGGGGAACCGAAGTGCACGGACTAAGCATCGCCCTAAAGACTCGACGTACTCCGCTCAAGAGAAGAACGAGAAAATTTGATGATTTTGCAGGAACAACTGACTGCATTAGTTAACTGCTCCGCATCTAGCAAGGGCCACGCAATACAGCTAAGCTCCCAGCCTCACTGCAATAGTCAGCTGAGAAAAGCTCATCAAGCTTCAGTTACGCTAAGCGTAGTTCATATAACAGGATCTTCACAGAGGGCTTTAACTGAGGAACTTCTAAACGTCCTCAAAGCCTTAAATAGCATATAGTAATTTCCTGAAAGGTAGCGCAGATCGATTTATTTTGATGTCCGTGCTTTTTGGCGTAAAACCTAAGCATCATTTTACACAACAAAGGACTCTTCATTTTGCAGAACACAGGCCAATTAATAATCAAAGGCTCCCTGAGCAGCTCTTGGATGAATAGCCCAATCTCAAGTTTACTTTTGCCCCTGTGGCAAAACGTGTCTTTGTGCGAAACTATTGGTATGAAAATATATGTCACCTGTATATTCATTCGCATAAAAATAAAGTCTTTTTCATGTGAAACATTTAGAACAAGCACTCGTTCTGAAAAAGAGGCAACTGGCAACTCAGAAGTGGAAGTAAAGTCTGCATATGTGCCAAGCAGCCCATTAGGCCAGCGCTTATTCCGGTTTCTGAAGCATGGAGTGACTAGGAGTATTTCTGCTACCACCTGGATGGGATGCTAATCCACCACAGGGTTACCCTTAAACATTAAATTTGCCAGTACCTATTTATACACCTAAGTGGATACTGAGACACTGTGAGAGTAATGTGTGTCGCCCAAGAACACAATACAATGTTCCCAGCCAGGACTCAAACCCAGACTAATCGAAATAGAAAAGAAATAGAAAAATCAAATAACAGGCTGTTTACACAGACTGCTCATAACTTTTAAAATGGATAATAACTAATTTTGATTGGAACTGGAACATTGTTCTTAAATTAACTTTTACATGATGTACAGTACGTAGTGGGAAAGAATAACAGCAGTCTGTCTCAAAATGAAATCATTAAATGAGAGTTCACCATATTCACCAGTCATTCCAAGTCACTGAAGTTGGTTATAATAAATGTATAATGTCATGGAGTCGGCAATGCATTTTGGCCCAAGGTAAATCGGTTTTGCATACAAGTAAAACAGCGGTTAAATTTTCTTTCTTGGTAACACAAATCACGGTATTTTATTCTTAGATATCTTGGTAATTGTTTATGTTAATCTCACTAGTAATGCAGTAATGTTCAAAAGACTCTCAAAAGGATTGCAGATCTGTACGTCTCTTCTAATACATATGTAGTAGAATTTCGGCCGAGGGTTGACTAGCGTCCAACTGTTTAGATGGGTGGGTGGATGGGTGAGTGAATGAGTGAGTGAGTGAGTGAGTGAGTGAGTGAGTGAGTGAGTGAGTGAGTGAGTGAGTGAGTGAGTGAGTGAGTGAGTGAGTGAGTGAGTGAGTGAGTGAGTGAGTGAGTGAGTAACAGTATAACAGTAACAGTAAATCCTTATTGCGCCTTACTCTCCAAAGGGAGGTATCGGTCTTGTTACAGTAAAAATGATGATATCTAGTAGAATTACTAATTAACTAAAAGATCATACAACAACTGTTAATACAATTGGTATAAAATTATTATATTCAATGATATTTTGAATTTAGGATTTCTTTTCTCTTTTGAAACATTAAATATGTGGTTTCGTTTTCTAGGGTAAGTAAATACCGTATCTTATCCTCGTCATTTAGGCTTTTGAAAACAACATCGTGTGTTGAAAGGAGAGAATGAAATTCATTTCTAATGTTATCATACCCAGGGCAATACATCAAGAAGTGCTGCTCGTCCTCTATATAGCCTCTATTGCAGACTAAACACGTTCTTCCTACTACTGGGATTGGTACACCTATTTTCGTATTTCCCACTTTGTATTCGCAAGCTAAGAACCCCCAGACGCAATTTTGTCATACATATTTTATGTGCTGGGTTTCTGACAGTTCTGAGAGAGTCTTCCAATTGGTACTCGAATTTGACTTAGTTAGTGAAGAACTGGACTTAGATTGTACCGTGGCTCACTTTTTGCTTTTTCCACACTCAAATCTCAAAATCGTATCCAAAATTCTTTCCCAAATCTTTTATTCCAAAATTTTTTCCCATTTATTATAACTAATTTTTTCTCCGCACTAAATTTCTCAACTTTTTCTAAAAATTGAAAAACCAATCTTGAAATCAAACTTTTAAACGCACTATGAAGACACTTAAAAATAAAATAATATATAGTTAATATATAATGGAAAGACCAAGAAAATATTTCACTAAAGAAGAAAGAAATGAAGCTAATAGACTAACTAAGACTAAGTATATGTTAAACAAAGAATGGATATGCCCAAATTAGATTTAAATATTTATTTTATATATAATATATATAAAACAATGAAACAAATCGAACATAATGGACATACTTACAATATACATCCCATATTTAATTCTTATGCTTCGAATAAATTTGGTTCAGTCATTGATATTAATACAAAAGTAGAAGTTGATTCATATTTTAAATCTGAATATCATCATAATAATGGTATATCTGTTTCTTATTTTGTAGATGTCATATATCCAAAATCACGAAATATAGTAATAATTAAATTACATGAATTCGTATATGAATGTTTCTATGGTATCATACCGGATAATAGTGTGGTTATGCATATAGATAAAAATTGTGGAAATAATAAATTATCTAATTTGAGGCTAATTTCACAAAAAGTTCCCAAATGTCATAAACAGGAAAATGATACGATTAATAAGATTGAAGACAAAATTAATAAGATTGAAGACAAAATTGATGAGTCTGAAGATGAGAATGAGGATGATGATGAAAATGGGGATGAGAAATTCCGACACATAATATATTACTGCAAAAACTGTGGTAGAATGCATTCAAAAGTGTTTCCAGAATCACAGAAAATTCCTGATGGTTTGTTTGATTGAGAAGATGATAGTGAAGATGATAGTGAAGATGATAGTGAAGATGATAGTGAAGATGATAGTGAAGATGAGAGTGAATTGAAATGAAATTGGATTCAATAAATAGCCAAAAACAATTATGTATTTGGCCACCTGATGTGACAAACTAAGACCTACTCTGGGACCTTAAGTCGCCGTAACTTAAGGCGACTTAAGGCGACTTAAGCAAAATTGACAAAAAAATCATTGCGACTTAAGGCGACTTAAGGCGACTTAAGGCGACTTAAAGCGATTTTATTTGACTCAAGTAATAAAACCTAAAGTTAGCAAAGTCACTCCATAAACTTCAAAAATATTCACAGAATCCCTCACAATAAACCAATATTAGCTATTAGAAAACAGTCCTAGGAAAGCACGCACGCTGATTGGTTAAAAATCGTGTTTGTATAACTCGATGGAGACACAGAACTAGCGCGCGCTGTTGACGTAGTGGTGGCGCGAGCAAAGAGAATTTACATTTTGATATTCAAAGTTAACAAGTTGTTTTCCTTTTTCCCGTCGTGGTGTTTTCTAAAAGAAATAGAAAACATGTACTTCGTGTTTGTATAACTCGATAGAAACACGGTACATGTTTTCTATTTCTTAAATACATATATTATGATAATTATCTTGCTTACTTTTGTATCGCTATAAGTCACCATAGTCTCAAGTATCCCAATTTCAAACCATTTTAGCTTAAAATGGTTAGAGAATTACCACAACAGTTATTGTTCAATTACGTAGTCAAAGCTAGTCAATAACTAGCCAGGAATAAACATGGTGACTGGTATATGCCTAGAATAATTATACCAAAATAAGAACCAACATCTAACAATACTATAAAAAAATATATAAATAGTGACATAACTTTTAAGTTTAAGAAAATAGAGATGATTTACAGAAAACTAATAAATATTTCCACAATATAATTAAAGTTACACAGAGTTCTTTGCATGTATTAAGCTTAATTATTTCACAAAGCTTTGTTGCTTTGTTGCTGCTACTTGGTGTAGAAGACACAGTTGGCATACAACACAATAGAGAACAAAAGGACAAAAGAACAGGGAAAACAATGAAAATAGGTTAGTGAGGCGGTGTTCTATTATGATGTGTCCTGTGTTGACATCTACACCAAGGAGCCCTCGCAAATAAGTTTACCAATGTAACAATTTTTATAATTATTTTTGTGATTATAATTACTTTAAAAATTGTTTTCTTGGTAAAATTGTCTCCAATATTTTTGGTACTTGTACTGTCGATTTTGGCATGGAAGTTTGGCAAATCACATGCCTTTCCAACAGCATCCATAGTTGCTTGGTCCTTTTCAGGGACTCAACCAATTTGTTGTTCTCCTGCCTCTGTCAGAGAAAACACCCCAATACCATTTTGAGAACCACGTGATAAGGTCCTTCTTTTCCTGTCTTCCTAACCGCTTTTCTGGCTCCAGAAAACTTTGACGTCCCACTTATAGAGAACGGAATTTTGTTGAAAGATCTTTAACTTCCGCTGTTCGGATCACCAGGACCTTGTTCCAAGTTTTGAGTTGGTTCAACCCCGCAGTGTTTGACCTACAAATAATGAAATAAGCTTAAGTTTTATGTTTGGGCTGGTGACAGTATTAAGCTGCATTTATTTAGACAGCAGAAACTAAATACAAGTATCCGGCTGACTTTGACAAAATAATTATAAAATAGAGCTAATTAAAATACCTTGCAGCTGTCCAGAAATTATTGAGTCACAACGAAATAATACAAACTGATGGTTGCACCACGAACACTGCCTTCCGCCATTTTAATTCTCCCAGTAACCTTTGCGCCGCTATCTAGTTTCCATGCTTCGAAGTGAGGAGCGGGACACCTCGCGAGTTTCCCTTCTTTTCGCCCGTACCGCGGAAAATTCGAGCTCTCCCGCCAAGTACGGCCATACTATCTGCTATAGCGAAAAACTTTCTTTACTTTACCTCGAGTTGTGTCGCCGGGACGATTTTTCTTTCCACAATACCAGCAGGTAGCCAGAAAATAGAAACAAGGTGGACTGTCTCTGTGGGATTGCAGGCCCCGCATGATAATCTACTTCACGAGGGAAAAGCACGTGTGTACTTCAGTCACGGGATACACTCACGTGATCAAAAGCTGAAACTGCACTCGCCGAAAGGGCTCGTGCAATTTCAGCTTTTTGAAAAACTCACTCGTGCAAATTAATTCCAAATTGAAAGAAAAAAACCGTATGATTATTACCTATACTAATCATGCTATTTAACACAGGTGGTTTGACAGGTGCACAACTGTTATAACGTGGGATTTCCATGTATGTGGAAGCCATTGCCTACCTCATATCAACTCGTGCTCCATTGTAGGGTTTCCTCCCCGCAACCATCTCCTAGTTTTACACCTGGGAGAGGGGGAAGGGCATTGTGAGAGTACAGTATCTTACCCAAGAACACAATGAGTGATCCCTGCAAGGGGACAAAATTGGACTTCTTAATCATTCGGCTACCATGCCTCCTCCGCTGATCCTTATGATTGGAGCTGAGTTTACCTATTGTCCAGCTTAATATCCTCCTTATGGGTACAATTTAAAAGGAGGGAACCCTTTTAACATTGTGTGACCAATATCGACTTAAAGCGACTTTAGGCGACTTAAAGCGACTTAAGGCGACTTAAGGCGACTTTAGGCGACTTAAGGCGACTTAAGGCGACTTAAGGTCCCAGAGTAGGCC
>JAHPZR010004583.1:0-15000 GCA_019787425.1 Platygyra sinensis
TGAGGCGATAGAGTGAATTTTTTGTTTGGTCGGTCCGAAAGACCCAAAAATATCGGCACTGACCAATTTTTTTTGGGCTCATTTTCTGGTCGCACATAGAGCCACACAACAAGGCTAAATTCTTGAGTAAACACTGATAAAACGCTTTTGTAAACAATGATAAAATGTTCGTGCGCTTCTACTGTGCATAAATTTTCCTAATTAAACACGCAGTTGAATTTTTGTTTTCTTTGGACGATTTTGGAAAAATTTGCCTGCCCCACCCATACACTACGGCGTCTTTGATCTTTTTGGTCCACTGACAAATTTTTCCAAATTTTGCCCATAAGAGTCGCATTAGGGAAAGCTCCAATTTCGATCCAATTTTTGGTAAAACCAACAGAATTCGCCTTAGTGCGACCCCCCCCCCCCCCCGCCTAGGTTAGTAAGTAGTTTATTATATGGCACCAGTGCTTGTTTGTTTAAGTTAAAACGCACTTCCGGTCACTTGAATTCAAAGGGCTTCCTCTGTGTGTTTTGATGACGCGAGCAACTCAAAAAGAACAAGCTACCACGAGTTTGAAAACAAATTCAATGAACGTAAATCATGTTGAGTATAAACAAGGCTTCAAGAACGATTTGTAACGGAATTTGTCACAAGTCTCAACAGCTGCAGTTTGTTGAAATTCGGAAAATGGTTTCTGTCGATCCTGCATCGAATATTTTAACTTGTGCATCACAAAATATGGATGAAGAAATGTCGAAGTTGGTTGCTGTGAAATCATTCAAACATATACACAGCTAATGAAGAGGCAGTCTTAGAGTCAATCCTCCGTCTCTCTCGATAACAGTTCGACGCTTCTTTTTATTCTGGACAATTCTGCGCTGATAATTGGAAATTGTTGCGGCTTGTACTCTTGTCCGTGTTTCCTGCATTTGTTCATAAAAAATATTTCAGTGGACAAGAAGTGGTCAAGCTCCTTCGCAGGTAGGGTTTTAACTCTCTCATTTGTCATACCGTTACCTTACAATTAGTGGAGAAGAGTTTACAGATCAGTAGTCATCTGCTTATTTGTGTTTGCACATTTTTGCTTCTTTGTAAAATCGTCAATGGCCTCCTGGCTTTCGCCGATGCCTGATTCAGTCTCTTCATTAGACGTTTCCAGATCTTCAGGATAATAAAATTCGCCTCGTGAAAATTCGTCGTCCTCATTCTTATCGTAAGCTCTGTAAAATATCAATCTTTTAGGTAGTTTCTCTGCGAAGAATGAGAGTATTTACACGTTTTCTTTTCGTAGTTTTCGCTGCAAATTTGCCGGCTTTCGAAACAGAAAAAATACACAGCTTATGACCGTTTCCATGGAAACGGTCCGTATGGCGAAATCCCGACCAAGAAAGAACCAATCAGAACGCTCGGATTTACCTCAAGCCTATCTTGCCATATAATAATCACTGAATATTTAACTTTACTTTGAACGTGGATTGCCAATTCAATCTAGCCTCCAGGACTTTTTCTTTGCCTGTTCAGTCTCAAACCAGCGATTTGCACAAGATTTTAACAATTGCCCTTTCACAAGGGCATCATTTACTGAGCTTTTTTTTTTAAAGTTTGAACATTTCTTTTTTGATACGCAATAAGGAAATATTTTTTCAACAACATTAAGATTTTTTTGGCACAATAACTAATATATCGATTACGAAAGACCGTAATTGATCTCATTTCCGAACACCGAGAAGAGAAATGTAGATAGATGCAAATGCAGCCATAAGAGAATTGAGAACAGAAGGAAGTTTAAAATATAACGTGCGGCGGATAATTTTTGACGAACCCCGAGGAGTTTGGAAATGTGGTCAAATACGGTTTTGTCTTTGATCTATTACTTAACGTACTGACTTTCATATTGAATGCATCACTTGGCCAACGAGCGGGAGGATTTTGTTGCTTGTACCTCGATGTCATATGCCTTCTTTTCAAAGGCCAATACTTGTTGGTAGTTGTTATTTTGAAAACGAGTACAAGATTTATCAGAAGGTCTTGGATCTTCAGTGTTCTTTATTAGTTTTCATCTTGTCATGTTAAATTTACGTGAAATTAGATCTACTCAAGTGAATTTAAGATAAGGGTCTCGCTATATTTTGAAGGGGGGGATGGGTGGTCTAATTTAAAATATTTAGTTTTTAAAATATTTATTTTTTAGTGATTTAAGATAAGGGTCTCGCTATATTTTGAAGGGGGATGGGTGGTCTAATTTAAAATATTTAAGCTATCGCTCATAAACTTGCATTGGGTGAAGTATTTGACAGAAGCTTTTTATTTTTGATTTCAAGAACTTTGCTCCCTGCCACGTGACTTGCCACGCCCAGTTGTTTATTATAAATTTGAAACCAAATTTACAATAGAGTAAAGGTAGTAAGTTTCTAAAGAAACTGTGGTGCTACGTCGGTGGGAGTATTACAAGATAATTTGGTTTTATCAACTGGGTTGATAATGTGAATTGGCCACCGTAAAGAGATTCGGACTCGGAATCGCTCTGACGAAGGGCTAACGCTCAAAAACGTCAGCTTCCGAATTTCTTTATGGTGGACAATTGACCAAGGAGCAAGTAAACGCGGTGAAAACAGCTGGTCAAGGTAATCATTGTGAGGTAGCTTTTCCTCATATGTATATTCAGAGGTCCGTGAAAATCTAAACTCTTCCTTTTTGACATTCGAATCTTGGAAACCTTAAGAAACGAGGTAGGCAGAACCAGTTTCAGTGATGCCAGCAAGCAACTTGTCTCTTGATTTTTAATTTCAGGTTATAGTAGACTTGTTCTTTTTAATTTCCAAACCAGCTATTTTTAGAAGTTATCGTTAGAAAGATATTAAATTTTTTTTTTATTGCACAGAGATATTTACCAAGCTTTTCTTCATAGTTTGATAAAAAATCCTCAATACATAATAGCAAAATATTTTTCAGCATAATATGAAAGATATCCTATTGCATTTTCTTAGTTAACTACACACACGAAAAAATTACTCGATTCTGATTGGCTGAGAGCAGTGCAGTTCAAGTGTAACACCAGTGCAAAAAGTGTAACATCAGTGCAAATTACACATCGTAATTCTCGATTATGATTTGCAGAAAGACAATGAGAAATTTTGAAGGCCAATGATCACATGTAAAGCAATGACAAAAATTTTGTACAGAAACTCTGAGAAAAGTTTTCTCGAATGCGAAAAAAAATGGCTTCAAGAAACATCTTTCGGCACTTTTTTCCGCGCGAATTTTTTCATGTTTGTTATTATTTAACAATTATTCCATGAGCTCGCGTTGGATATGAGATGATAGATAGCCAACGAGGCGCGTAGCGCCGAGTTGGCTATAATCATCTCATATCCAACAAGCGCGAGTGGAATAATTGTTTTATTAAAAACGCCCCCAAAATATGGAAAACTAGACTACAATAAAAATAAAAAGGCCCAAAAACTCCTGCATACGCGCGCAATTTTTGTAGATCATGGTATAATGGCTCATATACCATGATGGCTTAGCCAATGAAAACTCTCGAATTGCATTATCCAATGCATTATTCCCCCGTAATACCCACGGGCCGATTACGGATTATGCAAATTAGGAAAGGAAAAAAACACGAAAGGTTATCCCAAAGCAGACCACATTTGCTTTATGTATTTTGAAAGTCGTTGTGGTACAAGACGATGAGTGACGATTAACATTCAGAGAGTTAATTATATTACTATTTTAAGGAAAAAAATGAAGTTACATCGGCAAATTACGAACGAGTTTATCTGGTCAGGAAGAAATTGAAATAAACAAAACCACGAAAGTAAAGGATAACTGCTAGTAAAATGAAAACATTTCAGCGATATTTGTCGTCAAGAAACAGAGGAACCATAGTAGAAGTTTTGGACTTACCAGCTGCTGTTCTTGACCACTTATTGTTTTTTAAGATATCGGAAAACGGATGGCGACGATTATGAACATGATACCCTGTCGGTTTTGCAGCGAAGTATACTGAGGTTCCTTTCCCAAGGCAGGTCTCTTTTCACTGTCCTTTCACCATTCAAAAGGCAATTGGTGGCATCAGAGCAGTACAGCACTCAACATCAACAAATTATCTTGCTGTAACTCAAGTCAGTTTTAACATCTTCAAGGACCATCAGATTTAAACAGCGGTGTGGCCATTTCCAGCATCTCTGAGCGCCCGTTCAAGATCTCTAACGGGCCAGTAACGATAATCCAGGAACCTCAGAAAAGGCGAAGAGTTTTCATCGAAAGTGACGACGAAGAGTAGTGCTGATTTATTTTCTTTTACCGACACAGCCGCACGGCTTTTAAGGTCGGCACACACGATGGGACTAGTCCCTGCGACTAGTCCCTGCAACAAGTCGCAGGGACTAGTCGCATCGTGTGAACTGGCAACTAGTCCCTGCGACTAATCGAAGGGACTAGTCGCATCGTGGGAACTGCTTCAAAATCTAGTTCCAAGGACCGACTTTAGTCCCTGCGACTAGTCCCACGAATTCAAACCAGTTTGAATTCGTGGGACTAGTCGCAGGGACCAAATTTTGGTCCCTGCGACTAGATTTTGTGGCAAAAATGGCCAGTTCACACGATGCGACTAGTCCATGCGACTTGTTATAGGGACTAGTTGCAGGGACTAGTCCCATCGTGTGTGCCGACCATTAAGCAAGTTTGAAGCACTTTTCTGCAAGAATCGACGTTTGGCGGTTGATTGTTGAGAATGTCGATGAAAATTCTCTCGTCATATAGTAACACAACTGTCCTAAAATACTTTATGCGGCCGTATTGATCATTGTTTTCCATAAATAAATATATTTTCTTGACGGAGTACGCGTTAGTTCGCTGAATTCTGTTACCGTATGCAGTTTGACGGTCAGTTGGAAAGATGAATGAATAGATAAGCGCGCGCATCACCGGATGTGAAGTAACGACTCCCCCTTGAATTTAGATTTTTTTTTCTTTCTTTAGAACCGTTTTGTTAGCCATGTAATAAACAACTTAATAACCTCGACCGTTCGGTCGTTACGGGAAAATCTCAAACCTCGGCCTGCCGTATTGACCTCGCTATCGCTCGGTCAATACGGCAAGGCCTCAGTTTGAGATTTTCCCGTAACGACCTCACTCTCGGTTATTAAGTAGTTAGTATTCATACGGTTTTTCTCCTTCAAGTTGAAATTAAGTTGCACTTGTGAGTTTTTCAAAAAGCTCACTCGTGCAAATCAATTCCAAATTGAACTCGAAACCGTATGATTACCTGTACTAATTCCTTGGGTAAAATTTACCTGGATTTCTCAGATAACCAGTGAGATTTGGTTACATTTACTTTGTTGTGAAACGTATTCTGCCAAACCTAACGCAAAAAGGCCTAGACGACAATTTTGTTTAGCTATTTGTGCTCGTGGTCTAGTCAAAATCAAGATTTAGAATTTTAAAATTTTTTACTTATTGCACTGTTCAATAATTTACTGCAAAAAGGAAATTGCACTACATCACAAAGGTAAGATGAAAGCAACATTAAATTACATAAATCATTAAAATGTGCGCACTGATCAAAGGAGCTTAGACTTCAGTGTTGGTCACTGTCACGTAAAACTAACTTGCATATAACGTACAACTAAGATGCACAAAGCAAAACACAAAACATTAAGCATACACAAAATCATCTTACAGTTTTATATAGTTTTTAAGCAATAGAAATTATAATTAATAGTGATAGCATAGAAATCACATACTCGCTGGGCATTTAAAAGGTTCAGTTTCTTTTGCTTATAGAAGCTAGCATGCGTTAGAATTTTTTAATTTAGATGGAATTTTTCGCATATTTTAGGCCCAGCAAATGCAAAAGTAGCAGCTCCGTAATTATTCCTTATCCTAGGCAGATAAAAAAAAGGTTCGATGCAAATCTGGTGTAGTAGCTATGAAATTCAGAGGCCGGCAGAGTAAGGGTTCATTTGAATATCATAGCGAGACAAGTTGCATTGTTTGTAATTTTGTGTGAAAAAGGCCACTTTAACGTTGTAAACGTTTTCAAGTGTAAGAACACCTAAAAGGTTTAAGTGTCCCTGCTATAAGCAAGGAACATGCTATCCGCACAATTTTTTTTATTTACTTCAAACTTACATAACCAGCTCTTACAAGCACTACTCAGCTTGCAACACCTTAAGTTAAATATGGAGAAATAAAGGAGAAATACATCTGTCTTAAACTATGAAGAACTTCATAATATCTTATTTAATTTATTAATGATTCTTGCATTTTTCTCTAGCTTATTGTTTATGCGGTGAATCTGTGGTCCCCAATTTAGATTTTAGGTAGTTGTTTTGCTTACGGAAAACGAAGTGCAAGATTTCTTTGTTTCTTCCTGATCATTTTTTCACCCAGTGTGAATTTATTTCTCATTAAAAAAGCTTAAGTTTTCTTGAACTCAGATTTTTGTGATGGTGGAACAGTGATGACGAATTACCACATTAGCCCTGTACCTTTTCACTGCTAAGAAACTGAAAAAGACTGAATTAAGAGTAGGTAAATTTTAGTCTGCTACTTTTATTTCTGCATCATAATTTGCTATTTTTCTCCTTATTTTCTGTCAAACCTTATAGATGTTAGGATTCCAGATCCAATCGCCTTATTTCCTTTGAACGGCCAGTATGGGACTCGCGCGATAGCAAATCGTCAACCCCAGGGTACTCCTGTGGGTGTTACCTTAGCAGAAGGCCCGAATGGGAAGGCCGCTGGTTCTTACCAGTTCACAGGACAAGCCAACAGTTACATTGAGTTCCCGAACAATGGAGGACTAGACACAGAGCGTTCCATCACAATGCTATGTTGGCTGTATCCTCAGAGTACAGACGGACCAATCTTCAATTATAAAACAAGTGGTTCGTGGGGTGTTCACATGTGGGTGGTATCAGGAAAGCTGTTTGCTCGTTTTACGAAGAGAAACTATCAATTCACACAAGCTCTGGCTATCAGTGAATCTCTTGCACTCGACCAATGGCAATATGTTGGTGCGTCCTATGACCACAATACTGGTGTTGCAAGTTTATGGCTTGATGGACAACAAGTGGTGCAGACGAATATTGGAGCCGGCTTGACTCTTGGCACTCAAGATGACGTCAGAATGGGTGCTAAAGGGGGTGATAGACGGTACTTCAAGGGTCGAGTTAGCGCCATGCAGATTTATGACGTTGCTTTGAGTGAGGAGCAAGTAAAGGCGGTTAAAATTCCTGGTCAAGGTAGTCATAGTGAGGAAGCTTTTATTTATTATCGGACAAGTCGGACGACCGTGATAAATTTAAACTCTCCTTGTTGCCCTAACGGTCTCGTAGTCAAATCTTGGAGTGGCAGCAGGTTGCAGCTATAACCAAGCGTGTTTTTCTTTTAACTTTCATATATAATAGGGAAATATTTTTCAGCAGATAATTAACACTTAATGACTGGCCCCAAAGGGAACAGGGGGATTTTTTTTCCTGAGAATCTCAATGTTTCCTTAGACGAAATTGGTGGGAAACAGTTTCATTGTTAGATAACATGTGACTGTGAACTAACCAATAAATGGGCGAGCTGTAGCGAGAAAAATGCCAGCTATATAACAAGAAATATTATTCTACAGCACTTACCCGGTTAATTCCTTTAGTAAACTTTACCCAGTGGAATTTTCAAATAACAGTGAGATTTGGTGGCATGTTCATATACATTGTTGTGAAACGTATTCTGGCAAACCTACGACGGGATTTTTAGCTGTTTTTACTCGAGGCCATGATCAGCTTAAAACCTAGTCGAGGATTTTCTTACCTAACGGATTACGCAGTGCAAGATTTGTGTCTCCTCCTAATTATCTTTCACCTTGCCTTGTATTGTTTATACTTCAAAGTTTTCGTGAATTCACGGATTTGTCTGATTGAAAAAGATCTTACGGTCATACAGTTTTGCTTTTATGGGCCAGTAACAACAAATTTAGCCCAGTACCTTTTCACGGATAAACGGTAGGGAGAACCTCTAAATAAAGAGCAGTGAATTTTTGTCTGCTACTTAACAGCTTTGCAAAATTATTTGCCAATTCTTCTCTCATCTTTTTCCTGTCAATTGTTATAGCTGTCAGGATTCCAGATCCCATCGCTTTATACCCTTTGAACAGCCAGTATAAAATACGCGAATTAGAAGATCGTCAGCCTCAGGGTACCCCTGTTGGTGTTACCCAAGCAGCTGGCCCGAATGGTAAGGCCGGTGGTTCTTACCAGTTTACAGGACAAGCCAACAGTTACATCGAGTTCCCAAACAATGGAGGACTAGACACAGAGCGTTCCATCACAATGTTATGTTGGCTGTATCCTCAGAGTACAGACGGACCAATCTTCAATTATAAAACAAGTGGTTCGTGGGGTGTTCACATGTGGGTGGTATCAGGAAAGCTGTTTGCTCGTTTTATGAAGAGAAACTATCAATTTACACAACCTCTGGCTACCAGTAAGTATCTTGCGCTCAACCATTGGCAATATGTTGGTGCATCCTATGACTATAATACTGGTGTTACAAGCTTATGGCTGGATGGAAAACAAGTGGTGCAGACGAATATTGGAGCCGGCTTGACTCTTGGCACTCAAGATGACGTCAGAATGGGTGCTAAAGGGGGTGATGGACGGTACTTCAAGGGTCGAATTGCCGCCATGCAGGTTTATGACGTTGCTTTGTCTGAGGAGCAAGTAAATGCAGTGAAAATTCGTGGTCAAGGTAATCATTGTGAAGTAACTTTTCCTTAATAAGGTTTTGGCAGTTGAGTCTATCGTCTACCTTGCCGCGTTTGACCCCGGCTTAAACGATTTATTCCAGTTCCTCATTATCTTTCACCTAGTTTTGTGCAAATTTTTCAGGAATAAATTTAATTTTGTGTGAATTCAAATTCATTTCTTGCATTCTTGGGCATGAAGCTTTCCTTTTAGCAAAGCATGTTTCCTCGCCAATCCTTTTGAAGGCAATACATATTATGGACCGAGACGGAGAAGAGGTCCACAAACTCGCAAAAAAAGAGCGACGCCAATATCCAGCCATCTTGACCGAACAAGCCTGGTCATTGAAGGATTTATCAGTTGTATGGTTTAAGGGGAAATTTTTCTTGTGGGACACGGCGGGTTGTCCCGAGCGGGTAAGATAGCTCCATCTCGCCAGCTCGCGGAGCTAGCCATGTAATAAATATGTGTATTATATGAAGAAGTAGACATGATGTAAATCTGAGCGTTCTGATTGGTTTTTTCTTGTTCGGAACTTTGCCATGGGGACCGTTTCCAGGGAAACGAACACTAGTCACGTATTTTTTGCTTTCGAAAGCCAATAAATGTTATATATAAAAAAAAACCTTGTCCAAAGTCCATATAATAAACTATTTGCTAACAGAGCTTGCTCGAACCGTACTGGAGAATAGGCCTTTTGCAACAAACAAACAATCACATGGTACAAAATCCGCCGTGCTGAAGGGCAAGCTCATTATTATTCCCGCAGTGGGACATTAAAACAAAGGCCAGTCACGCTTGACTGGTTGAGGTCTCTTTGTTTCAATGTCCCAGTGCGGGAATAATAATAAGCCTGCCCTCCAGCATGGCGGATTTTGTACCATGGGATCATTTGTTGCAAAAGGCTTATTGGCTCTCGTCGTTTTTGTACGGAGTGAGCGCAACGAGATCCGTACTACCATGACCTCGAGCACAGGCCAATATCCCCAGAACGGCCCTCGCGCTCGGTTAGTACGGGGTTATTATTTTTTGGATAAATTACAAGAACTCTTGAAATCCAGATTATCTGCGCCATGCTGTATTACTGGGTAAAGCTGCATGGGTTAGTAACATTTTGTATTCAGTAATCAAGCGCTTAACATCTGAATTTTGCTACGGACGCCTGGTCTTGATAACATGAAAAACGAAAAACACCATGCTCTGGAACCAATCAATTTTGAGCATTTGCCATTGATATGTGGGACTGCTGATTGTGATAGAAATATGTCAGTTCTTTTTATAATCGGCAGCCTATCCATGAATACACCAAAAAAGATAAAATCATGCTAATTTTTGCATGATCAATGTCTACTATTATGTTTTCTTCTTTATCTTGCAGCTGTCGCCTTCTATCCATTAAACAGAAAGTATGGAGCTCGTGAGATAGAAAATCGTCAACCCCAGGGTACCACCGTTGGTGTTTCCCTGGCACCTGGTCCGAATGGTAAGGCTGCTGGTTCTTACCAGTTCACAGGACAAGCCAACAGTTACATTGAGTTCCCAAACAATGAAGGGCTAGATGCAAAGCGTTCCATCACGATGTTATGTTGGCTGTATCCTCAGAATACAGATGGGCCAATCTTCAATTACAAAACAAGTGGTTCCTGGGGTGTTCACATGTGGGTGGTATCAGGAAAGCTGTTTGCTCGTTTTATGAAGAGAAATTACCAATTTACCCAAGCTCTGGCTACCAGTGAATCTCTTGCACTCGACCAATGGCAATATGTTGGCGCGTCCTATGACTACAATACTGGTGTTGCAAGTTTATGGCTGGATGGAATACAAGTGGTGCAGACGAATATTGGAGCAGGCTTGACTCTTGGTACTCAAGATAGCGTCAGAATGGGTGTTAAAGGGGGCGATAAACGGTACTTCAGGGGTCGAATTGCCGCCATGCAGATTTATGACATTGCTTTGACGAAGGAACAAGTAAAAGAGGTGAAAAATGCTGGCCAAGAGAGGTAAACATTTTCAACTCTTTCTTCATCTCACTCTTAAATTAAGTTGCAATAAAAGAAGACATCAAACCACGTGGGAACTTGTGCGTCAAACATAATAACCGTATTACCTAAACACAACTCGGGGTAGTTTTTTTATCCCAAGTAAGGAAAATGCAAACTTGTGTAATGCCTTAAACTCGCTTAGTTTGCATATTTGATCGAAAATTTATTTTTCATTCATAGCAGACTGAATTAACCTTTACAGGGGATTTCAATTTCATTCAAAATAAAACTCTTTCCAAAACTTCTTTTACACTCCTCGATGAGTCCTCATTGCGCTGCTCAAAGCGCAATGACAAAATTTGCAAAACCACAATATCTTGCAATTTGTGTAACCTCAAGTTTAATTGTAACCAAATTATTGGAAACGGTGCAATTGCTTGTAAAGTTCGAAAACTGCAGATCTGTTTACTGGTCGAGTTGGTTATTATCAGCTCTGTCTTCGTTATTAAACAAATAAACAGGTAAGTTAAAAAAACAACTAATTACTCATTTTTCCCTCCTCCCGTTCACCCCTACGAAGAGATCCCATCTGGAGATGTCTCAGCACTTAGTAGTCAGCTTCCTTTGCTGTTTCATTGTTTCTCTTTGTTTGGCTATGCGTGGAATCTTTGCTGTTCTTGACAAAGGTCCCGGAGTTAAAATAAACGCTCAGGTTTAGTATTACATGTCAAGAAACATAACCGAGATCCTCTCTAGATGTAAGGAAATTATTAATCAACTGACGGGCTGAAGTTTTTATTAATTTGGTATGGACTGATTCATTTGTACTCATTCTTTTCCATAGTTGTCCATAGTTCTGGGATTTGAGAACGGAAGAAGAATTCACGGGTGCTGTTGTGTGACATCATGCCTGTTGATCGCTGACCTAGTAAAAAGAAGTCTTAGTTGACGATTTTTAGTTTGTTTGGACATTTAGTGAGTGTTTGATATTATCGTGCGAGTTTTCCAGCATAATCTATATCTGTAGAATGGGGTGTTACTACTCTTAACCGCGGGGTGTCTCAATAAACAAGCAAGGAAATCAATGCATGTTTCAGTTTTGTTTTGTTCCCAATATAGCATCTAGGTTTCCACCTTTTCGGACCTTCCATTCGTACAAGTTAATTCCGGTCATTAATAACAAAAACAGCAACTTGTTCTTGGTCTTCAAAAACGGGAAAATAAAACTTATAATGATTAACTAGTAAGTATGGGCGCAGGGAATCATAGGGAGGAGAAGAAACGCGTTTTCATTCTCCGGTTTTTTCTCCTTCCCATCGCGCCCTGCGCTCGTACTACTTCCTCACTCGCTACCAGCTCCTGCTCGCGCTCTTTTGCTCACTCCCAGTCTCACAAACGTTCTTTGTGCTAAGAACAAATATAACAGAAGGCTCTGGAGGAGCCAGATATGTTATACACTAGAGACATTGTTCCATCGAAATATGAAACAGAGAAGAGAGTTGAAAATACAACTCGCTGGGCGTATTTTGGACGAAATTTCAAGTGTTTTGATAGCCTATGAAACACTATCTCGAGTATGTTTGATATTTCTTCTTAATCGAAGCAAAAGAAGAGGCGAAAACTGACTGAGAAGTAAAATCGTCAAAATATATGCTAATTAAGACCGTGTATGCAAACCTTTTTCACGGTTGTGATTTTCTTTGGATTATCTTGATAAGTTATTAATGACTTTGAGAAAGATTGAGAGAGCTGGGTAGTCCGTGTGATATCTCTGTTAATCTACCACCAAACAGGCAATTAGGGCAAATATGGAACTTATAAAAGATAGAGAAGATCCCACTCCGCATTTTTGTTCGTACATGGTCCGTATATTCCTAGTCCGGAAATGTCCTAGACTCGGAGGTGCTGGTCATCTCGCTTTGGAGTATAAATCAAGGTTTCTATTCTCACATCGAGTGTTCATTACGAAACGACACTATTGCCAGCTTTCAAGTTATCCTTTACGTACCCTGCGAGACAGAGGTTCCTCGCTCTTTCTTCTCGGTGAGAGACGAGAGGAACCTCTGCTCG
This sequence comes from Platygyra sinensis, assembly GCA_019787425.1. Classification (NCBI taxonomy): domain Eukaryota; kingdom Metazoa; phylum Cnidaria; class Anthozoa; order Scleractinia; family Merulinidae; genus Platygyra; species Platygyra sinensis. Next base: position 12,783 of record JAHPZR010004583.1, read on the forward strand.
CAACCGCACGATTTCCTATCGTGCATGCGCGAACTGCGTCAGCATCTGTCACGCGAAACACCACTTCCTGTCCTTGAAACTAAACGTTACTTCCTCTTATTTCGCGGGAACAGCTTGCGACAACTTCGGAGCAAAAAAACTTCACTTTGTCGGAAACTCCTGTTTTTTCGGCGAATGTGTCGCCTAAAACTACAACAAAAGCCTATAGACTGAAAGTTTCCAAATGCTGTTTGATTTTGCAACGTAAATTTAACAGCAAACAGTAGTTTCTACCGCACCACTTATGCAGGGTAGCATGTTGAGAGAGTCTGCGAGAGTTTTTTTGAAAGGAAAGTCTGACGCGTAGAAGTAGCTCATTTGCATAATGCAGCGCGTGCACTTTCAAGTCTGAGTAAGTGTTTTCAGCCAGCGTTTTGACTCACGTCTGCCATGCGCAAATTCAAAACCCGTTTTAAACTTGTCAAAAGCTGGGTTTTTTTTAAATTATTCGTCCCTGGCCGTGGACGGCGGCCAGATCAAAGAATCGTGCGGTTGCGAGCAGAGGTTCCTCTCGTCTCTCACCGAGAAGAAAGAGCAAAGAACCTCTGTCTCGCAGGGTATCCTTTACCCGAAAAAATTATAATAATAAACAAAACGCTGTCAATTTCCGCTTTTGGGATCGATTTTCTGCAGTCTTTCGAGTCTGGTTTACTACAGCTAGCTCCTTTCTTTAACTTAGCTGAACAAAATGAACAAAAATGCTGACATCAGCATTTTTCTGAAAAAAGCGGGGAAACGATATTTCTTCACAGATTTCCTTAGAATTCGCCTTTACATACAGAAAGGCAAACACATTTAAAAAGATCTTTAAACTACATGGCAAATGGTAACATTAAAATCATTTTTGTTACGTTTTTAGTAACAAAATCGTTGCAAAATCGTTTTTAACGTCTCTGACAGCCTTCCTCTGGTTCAGCTAAAATACAGTCTAAATACCTTTTGCTCACGACCAGAAACTAATCACATGTTGAATAGGCTTGCCGCTTCCATTTCGCAACAAAAAAATTAGGGGTAACCACGCGTTTTTTAAAGTTATTGATCTTTTATGAAAACTTTTACGATGCCCGTGACATTTTTTCCTGTCACCTCCCCAGTAAGTAAGACATTTGCGTATCTGCGCGCGCACTACGCCATCTGCAGGTACATGTTTGCAGTTGGATTTCAATGTAATTTTCAAAAGATAACAGCTAGATTTTCAGCTGGAAGACGTTAACAGTTAGTGGCTAGCGATATGCTGCTATTCTGGTCTCCCTGGTTTAAGTACAGGTTCATTAGAATTGATTTGGTCACCATAGGAAAATTTTGCTTTAATTTTAGTCGTGTGCTTGGTGGCGTAGTTGATCGCGTCAATGTCAACCCCAGCGCGCACGCGCTTAAACCATGGCTTGCGTGATGCGCAGAACGTGTGCGCACTAACAAAAGTAGGCACCGTCCTTAAAGCAATTTTAGTGAGCTACCGCTTCCTAGGCTTTCTAGTCCTCAATTGAGAGAAAGAGAAGGCTACACAGGTTAATTCAAGACACCCGATAGGAGAAGCGAAAGAGTGCTCGAGCGGCCGAAAAACTGCTGCGATGTCCAAGTACAAAGGCCCTGATTTTATTTCAGTTCTAACGACAACGTCAAGCCAAGGACGAGTTAAAAATGATCAAAACTTGTTGAATAATGTTTGGGCTCTCTGGGCTCCTTTTTCTCAAGTGTAGAAAACACAGGACAGGTCACAAAAGTACACCCCCCCACAAACCTACTGTGTTCACTGTTTTAACCCAAACTTCATAAGATTGTTCAGTGGCCCACAGTTTGCTCGTTAGAGACCTAGATAGGTCAATTGGACAGAATTATGGAGAAAACGGAAAGTTTGGAACAAATGTGATTTTCGTTAATCTCGCTAAGCAAATATTTTCTTCACTCTTCGTCATCATCAAAATTAAGTGCAAGACCCTGTGCAACAACCAAACCAAACAAATCAACTGAACATAGCGAGATACAAAACGACAGTGTCAATTCAATTAATATGGCTGAAACTGACGCTGGTCACATGCCATCTACGCCATTTGTGGACTAACAGTGAACTACCTGCATTTGTTTATCACGCTTACATCTGTACACACACCATGGTTTACCGGCTTAAACTCGTCATTAAACCCGATTTTTTTATTGTCATACAAATGCTTTGCTTTTG
>JAHPZR010004584.1:7500-18170 GCA_019787425.1 Platygyra sinensis
AGGAGAAGGTAAAAGCAGAAAGTTTTCATTTACCGTTTTTATGACAACTGAATGCTGTACTACTACTACTACTACTAGCCACTAGGAACTTGAGGACTATGTGCGACAATGTTAAAAACAACAACAACATAACGAACACTTGCCGGTTGATCTCTGAGAGGTGAGTTCGTCAAGTGCACCTGAATGAACACGACAGGCTTGCATGGAACCATGTTTTGCGATGAATGGTCTTTACTTCTGTTTCATGCTTGATGGATGCTTGTATTTTAGTTTCAGCGCTTATGTAGCACTTAAAATGAACGTCGGGATCCGTTGATGCCAAGCATTTAGCCTTTGTCACAATGTCACACAAGTTGTAACGAGACCAATTACCAGCTATGGAGGTATCCCCTGCCCTGCGCGCGCCGATCAATAGATTCTTTTACGATAACCGCAGAAATCCTCGCGCGCTCATTAGCTAATTTTTATTGTCAATAAGCGGACAGACACATGAAATTATAAGAGCGGACAATTTGACAGTTTGTTATCGTAAAAAAGAAATTGATGTCAGTTTTTAATGCGTCTCTCCTGTTCTTGACAATGAATTTCGTCATAACATTGTCAAAAAGATATAAGGAGTTGCTGGAAGTTGATATGCAACTGAAATTCATTTTTTCTTTCCCTATATCAGCCGTTCGGCCCATGAATAAAATGAAGAAAATCAAAAGATAGGGCCAGGAAACTCAGCAGATGCTGAGAGAGCGATTTCTGGCTTTGTTGCCTATAGGACTAGTACCCTATCCTTTTTTTTTCCGGAAGGATCCAGCATTGTTGGCCATAAAACTAGTTTGTCTTTGATTTCTCAGGCTGGCTAAAAAATAATTAAGTGATGGGACATGGCGTCTTACCTTACTCGAAGGAGGGTGCCCGGGGGTAGTCCATTATATGGGCTATATTGGTACGTGCATTCCCAAAGGGTAAGCTTTTCAGCCGTTTGGTCATGAATAGAGTATAATTATCAACTTTATTCAGCAGTAGGGCCCCTTGTTTCTGAGCGATCAGCTAAAAACCATGGGATTCAATGTCACGACGCTCAAGGAAACGTGAATGAATTTCCTCATAATATTGTCAAAGTAGTTCAGTGATCAATAACAGGAACAACGCATGAAAAGCTGACGTCAATTTGTCAAATAACACCTTTATATAATGCCAACAGTAGTTTAGGATAATTTTGTTCAAGGCCTACACCCTCCCTTGCATGAGTCCCGTACTGGTAAGAGTGCATGACCCATCACTTAGCCATTTGTTTAGCAAGCCGGAACAATCAAGGACAAACTAGTTTTATGGCCACCAACATAGTCCACTCCCTGAACTCTCCTTTCCTCCCGTCCCTTATAGGGGATGAACCCGGGTGGGCGAAACGAGAGTCCAGGATAACTTGCATGCACATGCTAAGAACGCCGCAATCTTCCCCCCCCCCCCCCCCCCCCCCCCCCCGAATCGGGGGAAAAACCATATTTGGATGTACAGATTTGGCTTGTGGAGCGAATTTCTGATTAGTAACATGCAAGCAATAATTTCTGCATTCAGATTGGTTAAAAACATGCCAATTAATTAATCCCAAATCAGTGGAATTTCACCATTGCCACACTAAACCACATTCGCGAGGATTTCTGCGGTTATCGTAAAAAAATCTATTGATCGGCGCGCGCAGGGCAGGGGATACCTCCATAGCTGGTAATTGGTCACGTTACAACTTGTGTGACATTGTGACAAAGGCTATATAGTGTAACATGCGTGGCATCAACGGATCCCGACGTTCATTTTAAGTGCTACATAAGCGTTGATACTAAAATACAAGCATCCATCAAGCATGAAACAGAAGTAAAGACCATTCATCGCAAAACATGGTTCCATGCAAGCCTGTCGTGTTCATTCAGGTGCACTTGACGAACTCACCTCTCAGAGATCAACCGGCAAGTGTTCGTTATGTTGTTGTTGTTTTTAACATTGTCGCACATAGTCCTCAAGTTCCTAGTGGCTAGTAGTAGTAGTACAGGATTCAGTTGTCATAAAAACGGTAAATGAAAACTTTCTGCTTTTACCTTCTCCTAGGGTTACGTCGATCTGCGGGAGAAAGTACTAAAGGAGCTTATCAGGACGATGGCTACGGTTAATTAGTGACGGCCATTATTTACTTTTGAATTGATCAACTTTAACGCAACCTGCAGCTCAAAAATGGATCTCCAGCTTATCCAAGTACCAAAGGAAGCTTTTTGCCACTACTTAGAATGTCAACAAACGAACCTGAACGGTAGAAGACGTATTTTTGCCGAGTGCAAGGGTTATGCAAATGAACTTTGACACGAGCGATAGTTGTGTAAATACACTGATTGTGGCAGATTTTAATCTGTTGTCGCGTGCAATCCAAGGAGATACCCAGCGGTTTGAACTTATGGAACGGTTTATTAAGGTAAGAAATTTACTGTGATGTGCTTTTTAGCCTTCATTTTGACCCAACTTTTGAGATTTTCTTCCTCAAACTTGGCTAAATTTTAGTAACTGAACAAAGGCCTCTCTGGTAAGCTTAGAATTTTCCGAAAAGTTTCCATATTTCGTCAGTCAAAGTAATGAATGTACCTTAGAACTTCTACGGAAACGAAATTCTGCGAGCTGCATTTTAGGGGATGTAGCACGCTTCACAAAATCAGTGAATTTTACCTTTCAGATCACGGTCGGCAACCTCAGTTCGGCCAAAATTCAATTTTGGCTCGTAGCAAAGCAAAAATAAGAAACTGGAAAATAATAAATTGCTTTTTTATATATATGAACCAAACCCTTTTCACTGACAAAAAATGAGGGAAAATTATTTTTGGTCCCGAAGTCGAGTGGACCGCTTTTAGAGAGACTCCCACTTAATCAGGAAGTTTAGCTTGACCAATATCTTGTTTATTACATTCCCTACTAGGATTAGTTTGGATTGAAGTGAAAAGAAGCTGAATGAATATGTAGCATAATATAACATAACATAACATGACTTTATTTAACCTCGAATTTAAAGTGTAGCTTAAAAGCTAATATCTTCGAGAAAAAAAAATACAAGAAGAAAAAGAAACTACAACTACTATAAGCTATTTACTAATTAACTATTTTATAACAATGACTGTACAAGCCTAATGCATTTTCTAAAAGAGACTGTTTTCAAAAGGCGTTTAAAATTAGTTAAAATAGGCTCATTTTAATTTTCTCAGGTAGAGAGTTCCAAATTTTGCATGCATCCCTGGGGTGTTTTGTCACTGTGACACGTTATCACAATGCTTCATTAACGGGGCGTTGGTAAAGTGTATATATTATATATATAAATATATCACATTGTCTTCAGTTGTATTCATTCGAGTCCTGCAGCCGTTTTCGCATCCTCTAAATTAAATACTCAGTGACTAAGTCCGACTAGTATTAAACAATCATATCCAAAATAATCAAGGTCAAGTTAGGAGTTATCAGCCGAAGCCGAAGGCTGAGCAGCGAAAAGCAAACATGGAAGTCATGTTTTTTTTTGCTTCTTCACTGACGGAAGGAAATACAAAGCGCGAGACCTTAACATGATTATCCTCGGAAATCATGCACCACGGTCATACATGACATGGGTTGTTTACCATGTACCCAATATATCCGGAAATTTCGCATGTAATGTAAATGGAAAGATTAATTGTGTCTCCCCGAACGGAAATTTTCTCGGGAAAACGGGATTTCTTGAAAGGTAGACCAAAATTCCCAAATGGAATTTCCGAATAAAAATTTGTTTCATTTGCAAGTTAAGGAATGGACAATGTCTAGCGTGCGTCCATCCAATTCGGGATGCACGCGGATAGTTGGGAGAGCACGAAGGTAGCGTAAGAGATGCTCGAGGCGCAGCCGAGAGCATCTCGAGCTACCGAATGTTGCTTCTCCCAACTATCCAACTGCAATCCCTGAATTGGATGGACGCACCACTAGACATTGTCCATGGCTTTTTATAACATAGCCAGACCTTTTCCACGGGTGTGGACAAAAAACGTGGGGTAGGCCCACATGGCCTACGGCCATCGGTGTTTTTAGGCGGCATGGCCTACCCTGTGGCTACCCTATGGCCTACTCTATGGCTTACCGTGAGTCAGATTTTGTAGAAACTATAACACGGTACATTGGTAAGAGTCGACTGAGTATCGCATGCATACACTTCTCATCAATCGAAATCAGGGGCATCCCAAAAGTCCTGACACGATGTTCAATAGGAAACGAAACAATGCAAATCTTACCAGCCTCCAGGCTAAAAACAATCTATTGTATCTTCCCTTGGTTTCCTGGCGACGTACCTTTCTCTGGTTCACATATATAGGCTGTTTAAAATTCCTTTTCGGGACACCACAGATGAAAATGTTACAAACTGACCGGAGTGGACAGCCACTTAATGGATCGTGGGCCGCCGCCATTTTGGGTAACGCACTATTGGACCTTAAGCCTTCTCCTCCCTTTTATTACAGCTGAGTGCTTGACTCGAGGATACGTTGAAGACAGAGAGAACCCTGAGTGTTTTAAGGCTGAGTGCTGTAACCATGTGCATATTTTTGTTTTGTTCCATTCTTGACTTTTGAAGAATCAGGTTCGTGACTTCTTTTTAGTATACCCCTATTCGATTGATAGTAGTTTTATGCAGCGTACCTCAGTCGGACTCTTCCCACTACAATGTCTGTGGTAATGTTTTACAATAACTCGACCACCGTAAGCCATTGAGTAGGCCATAGGGTAGGCCACAGGTAAGTGTCCATGGCCTACACCATGGCCTAGGCCCTTGTGGCCTACCCCACGTTTTTGTCCACACCCACCTCTGGGCAGACGCATCATCACTACTCGTGTGATCCATCCGGCCGTAACCAGTAAGAAAAACCAGCAGGGGGCGGTTGTGGACTGGCGTTTCCAGTTTCGTTTGGGGAAACCCCGCTTTTCTTCACGCGTAAAGATTGTCTGAGGACGGCTCGGAACGTGAGGTATGTAAGATAAAACCTATTTCTGTTTAACCGAGTGTGAACTATTTAGTACCGGCAGTGTCTACGATCATTAAACAAATTTTCGTTTGAAGCTTTTTCAAATACCTGGCAACAGTTTTGCGCTTCCCCACCGCGTCGGTCGTCCGTAACTATGGTCCGAGTATAAATGTTTATATTCTCCAGCAGCACTTTTGAAATGAAAAACTGATTTTGTTGAATTCCATTGCTATTATCGGCCGCAAACGATAATTCTGGAAAGTTTGTTGAAGTGCTTTTCTCTTTTCCGCGAAGCGACATAATCAAATGAACACAAGTATCGGGGAACACTGAGCAGTGATTGGTTGTAATTATTTGCCATATTTTTGAGCAAATTACTGAACCACTTCTACGGGTTACATTTGCTCGGCAATGCTCGTGGCGCTTTTTGTTTTTTTTTTTTTTTGTTTAATTTGATCCACCGGTAGCCTAGAGTAGGCACACAGAGGTAGGCCATGGCGTAGAGCCATGGCCTACCCCCACGTTTTTGTCTACACACCTTTTTCCCGCTGAAAAGTCGCTTCTCTCTGCCACTGATCAAATTGCAAATTCTGGCCACGTTGCACTTTGCACTGTGTTGTTTTCACTGGCAGCAATTTTCGCTACACATGCCACGTGCACTTGCACGTGTTGTTTTCAACCAGTGGCACTTTTCGCTACACATGCACGCGCACGTGCAAGTGGTTGTTTGTCACCGGCAGCATCTTTCGCTTTGTGGATCTTTCGACGCTTCCGATGTTTCAGACACGTTTTCTCAAATCTTCAAAAGCCATCGAGAAACCCTAACTCAATCGTGGTAGTACTAGCCATTTATGTGACAGCTTATGTAAAGTTTTACTCGAAAATAAGTTGCGAGAAAAAACTTTTACTGGCAAGTAATTTCACCGACAACTGACGTCAGCCTGAACCATCTCTATGAAACCAGGCATTCTCTTTCATAAAAAATTAGACCATTCAGAAGCGCACGCTCAGCATATACGCTATGTTATCATTATTAACTAGTTCCGAGCGCTGTGACAACAAACCGAAGCTCGGCGAAGCGCGTTTTGAAAACTAAGAAGAGAAATAATGGAGTAAAACTGAATGATTTTCTTGAACACGTTCGGTAGAAATGGCTAACTAATACAAAGGATCATAGCTTTCTTTGTTTCATTTTACTGTGCCTGAGAAACCATATCCGCACAAAAATAAACCACAAAAGTGCATCATATGATTATTACAAAGAAAACCTTTATAAGAGTGACCAGCAAGTGTCAATGCAAAAACTCATAAAATATTTAGGCAGTAACATGATGTACTATAAGCATGTTTCATCTTTTATCTGTCGGAACCTCCAAGTTGATTTTGTAGTATTTTAAGATTTTTGAAAGACTTTACAGTTTTGAATTCACTTTATTTTCACATTCAGGACAGAAGAAAGAATATGTAGTTTGAAATATTGAAGGTAACATCTATTCGTAGGTAATGTAAATGGTTTTTAAAGGCGATGACGTAGTTGTGCTTTTAAGCTGGCGCGTGGTAATTCCCGAGTGCTTATGATATGAGCCGTGTGAGAGCCTTATCTCATTCAACAAAGAGTTGACACATGCAACAAACAACTAGCAGACGTGATTTAAACACTCGACAAGCATGTCTTACACGGATAGGTCCAGGGTCTATACAATTTAAGTTATTAATTACTAGTGCATGTAATCAAGCGCGATAGCAATGCCAAGTTGCAGTTATTTCTGGGTTGCTGTAGGCGAACCCAGTCATAACATGCCGAGCGGCGCTGTCCTCCTCTCGTTTAAATCAGTTGACTAAATGGCACAATTCCCTACCAAGGAGGCATTGCTGACTGTGTGTTTCGAAAGGACAGACAGACTGTTTGTGCTGCCAGATTTTAGAGGGGAAACTTCAGGTTGACTTCACAGTGAAATAATTGCATGCAGAGAGAACTTATTTCGACTGTTATCCAGTATTGTTATACCTCTCAGCTCAAATACGTTTCCCGATTGGTGGAAAACGCGTCACGTGCCGTGGGTGAAAACTCACTAACTCCCTGGGGAAACAACAACATGAACTTTCGACTCGCACGTGATCAGGCCGAGCGCCTTGAAACCGTGGCAAATCTATAAGCCAGCCAGCGTAAAGCAAACGATTTCTTCTCAATTTTTCTAGTTTTGAGTTGGGAAGTATAACAAAACACTTAATGACTGGCTCGGCGGGAAACAGCGGTTTTGTTTACCCTCGACCTCAATGTTTCCTTCAACTTCGCCCGGGGGGGCGAAGGGCTTTCTTCAAAATGGAGAATTTTTTCCCCTTGAACAATGATTATGTTTTAGAAGACAGTAGTGATTTATTTAATCCTATGGCACAAACGTCTATGCGAACTATCCAGACGAGTTCCTTTGTGGATATGTTAATATGTTCAGATGAAGTTCAGCCATCCACAGCATTGTTTTATATCGTTTCGCAACAACCGCGGCAAACGGAGGTAACCATCCACCCGGCTGTAATACCACTGCACAGTACGCTAGAATTTCCTCCTTCGAAAATCCTCATTTTGTTCAACAAAGTCAAAATACTGGAACAATGGCAGTAGACCAAGCCAAGATTTCCCCTTGTATCGGACGGAGAAATTTCAGAAATAAATAATAGTAAAACCACAGCCTCCAAAAACATCGCTCGAGCAACTACCTTGCATACGGCAGCTGCGCCCGCAGTACTCGCGGCAGTCAAAACTTAGCTGTCCTACCAAAACGACACGATAATAGCCATTTTCTGCCCAGCAAACACAAATAAAGACAATGCAAATGGTGCTTTGGGCTCTTCTAATAGTTATGTTGAGAATTCTAAGTTTAATTTGAGGAGGAACTACATATTTCTTTCATAAAAGCAAAACTATTATCTTACCTGGTGACACTCCACGAACTGCGAGCGAGTTGCCTGACGTTGGCGCCAAAAAATAAGAAGCTTGGAGGCTCACAGTGTTTTATAATTTTCTATTTTTACAATCTGATATGGTTTTTGGAATTGTAAATGCTTTTTCCTGAATATTTGATGCCGTTTCCTGCGAGAAGAGTTGCCCGATTTCAATGCTTTTCTGTTCACATACATTTATTTCAGGACAGTAAAGTTTTTCCCGCCTCATCGTGAAGAATGCCTATTGTTCTCGGGACATTTACTTGCAGTTGGAAAGGTCTGTTATAACGCTTGTTATTATTCATAGCACCCAAAAGAAGCTTATTCATTGGTTGCTATGAACGCACGGCAATGCTCATTAGCCTGATGGAGGCGGCAAACTAAACAATGAAACCAGTGCGCTATTGTTACTCCCTTTGTTTCGTTAGCACAAACCGCTTTTGTTTCTTACTTTGTTTGAATACACAAGTTTTCTCTTTCGTTACGTCCTAAGCGAACCCAAACACTAGCTAACATGGCGATCGATGTCCTGGTAGTCGATTTGATCCCGGCAAATCCAATCGAATTGTTCGGTAATCGAGCCCAAGCTAACACCAATCGTTCGGGTGCCTAAGGGTCGATTATCGAGTTCAGTCGAATGTTTGATTATCAAACGATCAAGATCAATCACAGTAAATAAAATATTCGATTTTGCTCGATTACCGAACACAAACAAACACAAATAAACGTTCCACCTTGGTTTTATTAGTAGATTTTAGACATGCCCGACCTGCTGGAGTTCATATGTCTTACTTCACTTTACTTTTTAATTTACCTAATTTTACTTTACTTTAAGAAATTTCCAGTTCATTTCGAATTACAAGCGTATTTCGATCACCGGCGACTTTTGATCGCAAAGACTAATGATCTTAAAGATTGTATGAAGCTAATGTAGTCTAGATCAGTTGCGCTATTGTATCGTTTGGCGACTGCTCGATCTCTTCGGGATTGATCGTAATATTAATCCACGTCGTTTAAATCTCCTTATGTTTTCGCCGATTGTCCGTCCAACCCGATCACGGGAAGATTCAGTCAGCCTGTAGCCGAGAGGTATGATGCTGGTTTGGAACAGTTCAAACACTTTTTGAGGCGGCCAATAGATTTCTCTCAATCTCCAAGCTGCTTCACCGTTCATTTTAGTGTAAACACGGGATTGTTTTCTTCAATAAAGGGTGGTACTATATGAATAAGAAGTGGATGGATCGGGGGTTCTAAGAGCTCTGAAAAGAGCTCCCGATCACATTTATCTTCGCTTTGCTCGTTCATCGCGTTGACAGGTGTTGAATAAACCACAGCTGTACCAAGCTGCTGTTTTGAAATTCGCGGAAAGTCATAACTTTTCCAAATGAATGATTTTCTTGAATAGGCTTTTGTTTCGTATTGGCAACCATTGTTATTCAGTCATGGGCTGAAAACAATGGCATCAGCGCCATTTTCGAACGGAACTCCGACTTAAAATTTTAGAACTGAAAGGGATAGTGGTTATCCTTCACCAATTTTCAAAATCAAAACGGATTCTGTTTCAGGAAAGATCCATCTTCCATTTCCCGCTCTTGGGTTTTTGGAAGCTAGTTTGAGTTTTCAGAAAATCGCTCTGGAATTTGGCTTCCATACAAAAAATACCCGTTTTTTCGTCATTTTCAAGGTTAAAGGGATAGGCCTTACACTTTGTAAAACTTCTTTCTTTTACGTGCAAATGAAAGATTAACCCTTCCTCTTCAAAAGCCCGCTCTTGGGTTTTTAAGTTGTTGCTTCTGTAAATCTGGGAAGCGAGTTTTATTAACGCCGGTCGGCTGATTTCGGCTCTTTCTTCTCTTATTGTGGGCTAATGAGCGGCGCTCACATTCAAATTTCCCCGCTTCAGTGGTTATGAATAATTAATGATGTCCAAGCATTCTGCCCGATGTGCTGAATTCTGTTTGGCCAATTCAAATTTTTGGCCCGGCAGCCGTATGCAAGGTAAATCATGGATGGCAACATAGGTAGAACGTTGTTAAAGCCAAAACATTAATGCATTAAACTGCCAGTGAAAGACGAGAATCATTTCCCATTGCTAGCGGATACGTGCCTGTACAATCCAGCTCGATATCTGCGATTTCTTCTTCTTTTTATAGTTATTTATGATATGCAGCTATCGAATTTCTCTACAAGGACTTTTATTTTATCAGTATTATGGCCTAACTGACTGTAACTAGATACATTTCATTCTTTCTTTCTATTATTACATGTAAATTGATTCTGAAAAACCCCTGTGGAGAATTGATTAATAAATTGTATTGTATTGTATATTCCCTTTGCACAGTTCGGTGCCTGCAGCTTCAGCAAATCCACCAGCTGTAGGAGAATGTTCGACCAGAACTTCCAATCAGTTCAAACCAAGTTTCTTCATTAGCGAATGCGGCAGAATTCACCGGTATGCCGTCGTCCAAGTACAGCACAATCTCCGTTCCCAGAGCTTCGTTCCCCTTGACCAGCGGTCGGAAACGAGAGCTCTGGGAGCATCCATTTTGAAATAACAATAGGAAATAACCGAATTCTGGTTATCCGGTTCACTGCCAGTCTCAATCTGTCTCTATTTCATGCTATGGAATGTTCAAGAGCAACATTTTGCTGTCGAAATAATATACACTAAAAAATTCAAATGTGTGTTTAACAGCAACTATAAAATATGTTGTAAAATCAGCT
>JAHPZR010004586.1:0-11917 GCA_019787425.1 Platygyra sinensis
TACTTTTATTTACGAAAAATAAAAGATGGCTTAAATCTGCTTAAAGCTTTTTGACCCACTTTACGCTGTGATTTAAATCCCTTTAAAGGTTTATAAATGTTACATTTACGCTTCCAGTCGTAAAGGTAATGTAAAGTTGACGTAAAGGTTTTTTACCAGCTTTACGACATGAATTAAATTTCTTTAAAGATTTATAAAGGTTAAATTTACGCCTTCATGCTTAAATGTAATGTAAAGATAGTGTAAAGGTTATTGGTCAACTTTACGCCATGAATTTAATCCTCTTAAAGTTTTTGTAAAGCTGCATTTACGCTAGCGCAAGTAAATGTCATTTTGCGTTTCTGTACAGGTTGTCGACCAAGTTTTTGCCACGAATTAGATTTCTTAAAGTTTTGTAAAGGTTTTATTCGCGACATTTACGTGACTGAACGTAAAAGAGTAGCTGTCGAATAACTTCACTCTTTTCTTTTCTTTTTATAATATAGGTATTGCATTAATTGAACGCCATTGGACTTAATGCAGTCCCTCGTTTCCTCTTTAATGAATAATCTTTTTTGCTTCAATTGTAACTCTCAATTGCGCATTTGTTTGAGAAATGCAGTCTACGAGTTGGATGGGGATGGTGTGAGCATTTTTCTCTTTAAAAGTGAGCAGTTGTATCACCTCTTTTACAGTGTCACTAGCTTCCTAAAACCGAGGTGGTTTTGAGCGCGACGAATTCATTAAAAACTAAAAAACAAGTGCGAAAAGCAATTAGGGGGACACAGGCTCTTTAAATTATGCATAAATGTTTTCCTTTTTGTCTCAAAATTAACACAAATATTATTGAGCCAGTTAACTGTTCTAGCAAGCCAAAATATTCTAGAGTATTCTAGACTCGAATATGTGATTGTGACGCAGTAGAATATTCGTATCGAAAATACAGGAATACGTTCTGTTCATAATCGTTCGTGGATTTTCGTTGAGTATACTACCCATGTGTCGTACTCTTAGAGTATGATGGCGATCCCTTTGTTACAAGAATTTCAAACTTATCGCAAAGGAACGTAAATTTCCGTACAGGAACCTGAAAGATCATGTTATGATTTAACTGCCTTTCGACAACTTGCCTTCCCACAAGTCGACTTTCATAAAACCAGCCCGGCAGGAAGTTGTGTTACACGAGCGCAACGAATTGTGAAGTCGTGAGAAACTCACGTGACTAATAATAGAACACCGCAGAAAAGTTTGTTCGATAACCTCTAACGCTTTTTACTAATTTGATTTTTCCTCGAGGTTATTTATTGAAACGAAATTGATTTTAAATGTGTTTCGAAACGACTTGCGACGAAATGCATATGCGCATATGACGAACGACCTGCAGCCCACAGCGACGCCGGAAGCCAACAGTGCTCAACCTTCAACAAGCACCGATCAGCGGTTTTCTAAATTAGATACCAGGTTCTCTCGGTTTTCGCGCCATTTTCTGGCGTCCATTTTGAAAGGTGTGAAATGTCGTTGTACCCGGGAGCTTGTATCGATCTCTTGGTCCTTTTTTCACTGTTTAGAAACTCTACTTTGGCGGATAAAATTCAGTTCACCTTAAATTCTTCTCTGTGCACCATCTCAAGCAGTTTTTGGCGGCATACATCCGGTAAAAGTATCGATACATACGGAGGCACTAATCAACAACAACAGAATTGCAGGTAAGGAGAGGTAAGCCATTGTTGTCTTCCTGTGTGTCTTGTACGTGCAAGAAGAGTAAGCTTAAGTTTCCAGGATAAAGTTCAGTTGTAAGTTTGCTTAAGATGTATGGAATTGCCTCTGGTTGTAACCAGAGGCTACCTCATAGACACTGAACATTGAATTCACATTCAGGCATGAACAGTCTGTCACACAGCAGTTTGATTTAAGATCTGTTTGACTAATGGAAGTTAATGAAACCTTGATTTCAAAAGACACAGTAATGGCAATGATGGTGAATTTAGCTGTTAAATCGAACTACAATGTAGCATTTACTGATTGATTTATTATGTTATTTTCTTTTCGTACTTCAAGCTTGATTTGATGTTTCCCAATATGGATTTAGACACAAACTTAGCTAACCTTTTCTGCATATTGTATTTTATTCATAGGATAAAGTAAAATTGGCAGTGCTTCATGTAAAATCGCTGGAAACTAACTTGAAGAAAAGAGAAAAACTGTGAAGTAGAACCCTGGCTTACAAGACACATGTATGTATTTGTGACTATTTAGGGGGCCATGGAGACTTTTTAAGATTAATTTTGTAAGAGCTATTGAAAAATTATATTTGCAAACAAATTTTAGCATTTCACTAGTCATTTGCTATATATACTTAACTTTACACATGTATATACTGTAATCAAGGTGATTTGCTGATCTTTTTTCAGAGTGCTCAATAGCAAACTAGAGGGTGATAATAATAGATGACCAACTGAGCAACTGTAAATTTGACTTGACATTTTATTGCTACCGGTATTTAGTTTCATAGCACACAACTTGTGTGCAGCACTTACTCATCGGACAAAGTTGCCAAATGCGAATTTATATTATCACTGCACTGATTTGAAATACACATGTAATCACTGGAAATATGATACATGTAGCTACTATACATGTACATGATTGCTCATTTACAAAACAACAGAAAGTTGGTAATTATCAATAAATGCTGTTACTTTGTGTGACAAGAGGAGCTCTAACAGGGCTCGAAACTACCTTTTCAGCTTGCTAGCCCAGTGGCTAGTGACAGGTTTAATTCACTAGCCAGATTCTCTAATATCCATCATCATGTCAAGTCAAGTAAATGCTAGCCTGTGTAGCTTGCAGTATGCTTTGTATGAACAACTGGCAAGTACAAAGTTTTTGCTCCCTTGATTCTCACAGAACCGCCATCAAAACTTCGGAACTAGCACGCCAAAAAACATTATTTGCTTTCAAAATACCGATTCAAAATTTTTGCAAACAAAATAATTCGTTCTGGACACCTTAACTCTATACATTGCAACCATAGGCATAGCTGTTATAATTATAGGCGTCGCACAACAACTAAAACCGGAGTTTTCTCTTTAACGAGAAATTCTCACAGAACTTTACAACTCACCATCTATAAACATTCCTTTCTTTCAAAATGCTGATTCACAATTTCTCGTGAACATAATAATTCGTTCCATCGTAACTTTATTTACAAGTTGCAAACATAGGCATCAATATTATATAGGCATCATTCAAATTTTCAATCAACTGTGAATTTTTTAATTTTTTCAAAGCCTATGTGATCTAACGATGCTGTGCACACTAAGGAAAAAAAAAACAAAGAAAAAAGTCATTCTTTCACATTTTAGTAAATTAAAGTTCTTGTCTAGGCCAATGAATTATGTAATCAAGGCTATGCTCTAAGAAAAATTCTAGCGAGAAATTCTAACCTTGTAGGCTAGGGTGCCCAGAAGTCAAGCTCCGTCACCCAAATGAAAAAAAAAATCACAAATGAATTAATTGATTAATTAATTATAATTTTCTAATAACATCATAAATTAATACATGTATATGACAACCGATTGACACTTAAAGTGCCACTACGACGAAAATTTTGGTCTCTTTGACATTTTTTTGCGTCAATCAAGTTAATATTTCCAGAATTGTACTATGTGATAGTTTTTAGGTCGATGGAGGCGAAATACACCTTGAAATAGCTGACCAAAATTCGCGAAAAACCCGTCCGCCATTACTCCAATCGCAACCGGGAGCCAGCGACTGATCTGACAAGCGGTTTTACACATGAGTTGGCTCGTGACGTCATATGCGCACTTTCTCATCGTTCTTGTGAGGGCTTCGTGAGGTTACGCATCTTCAAAGATGTCTTCTTCCTCGAATTCTTCTTCCAGTTCATCTGAAAGTGAAGGCAAAGAAAATTTTAATGAAGAATCAGTCGAATTTGGCGGCATTGTTCCGTATGATGAGGATCTAGAGCCATTAGCCACCGAAGAAGAGGCTGCATAACACGAAGCAAGAATGGCTCAAGAAGTCTTAGTTGAGCGCGAATACCGAGCGAGATTAACCCGAGAAGTGGATGTCACTGTACGGTACGATAAGACATTTCTCTTTAACATCGTTCATTTGTTTATTCTGCCGTAACCCTTATCAAAAACTGCCTTTCTGTTTTGCATACGGCCCATTTTAGTTTGATCTTGTCTTTTGTTTACAGATTGCGGCCATGTGGCTTTTTGGTTGCTACGGATATTTCTTGTGCTTTCAAATTGTTTTGTCTCCCTATACTTTTACTAATACTCAGATTAACTTGTACATTATACTTTATAAGGTGCTTTTGTGGTAACTGTTCTCCCGAGTACGCAAGGAAGCCAGAAGAATGTCAATGTTGCCAGGAAATCGATCGATGTGGCGAGACAATGGAAGAGTTTGGAGATCGAAAGAAATGTATCACACTTCATCCAGGGTTCCAGGAAGTTTGCCTGAACAGGCATGTCTTACAAGTTGCTTCGTTAAATCTCAAGACTTGATCTGGGAAGTCCTACAGAACAATATTTACTCAAGGACGAAGAACAGAGGCAGAGTAAGTTTACTAGGCCAATTTTAGGTTTTTGCTGTGACAACCGTCAACACATTACCTTGAAATACCTAAGAAACACATTTGATTAATGCATTTCCTTTCAGTTTCCGTGCATTTTTTCTTTGCATAATTTATATGTACGGTATATGAAATTCACAATCTTTATTTTCATTGATACTTTTTTTTGGAGGGGGGGGGGGGGGTGGAGAGAGTGATAAAACAAAGTGAGGCTTTGACAATTTGGGGACAGATTTTAATTTCAACAATTTCACATTACAAATTAAAATACTCTATAAGAATAAAAACAACTGGGACTTCTGCTTGTATATCTACAAATGTATTGTTGCTCTGTTAGGTCCCTGAGATCAGTGGCATACAGGCAGTTTACCAGGCTACTCTGGGATTTCATTGGTAGCTCAAGACGTTATCCACTACCCTGCTGTGCATATACCAAGATATGAAAGCATTTTCCAGCTGAAAATGGACAGTACCACGGTTTTGAAGATAATGAAAATTAATATTTCTGGAGTGTCAGTTTTTTGAAAGACCAATATATGAACTGAGAACCATTGTTCATTTTAACAAAACACAACCACTCTAATTGCCATCAAAGGTAAAGTGTAATAAAAGTAATGGCCAACAATCATTACTAACTTTGGCAGTTTTCATTGAATTGTTATTATCCCTGATGTTACTTTCTAACCACCACACTGATAGTCAGGTGGAAGACTGAAGGAAGGCCAAACCTGTTTTGAATATGAAACATTGTGTGGTTCCAGAAACTATGGAAGTTCATTGGAAATTTCAAAAGCAATTTATAAGGGAAAGTATGAAGCTTAACTGGAAATTCAAGGGGGTGGGGCAGAGTTCAAATGAAAAACCTTTCATAGAGGAAGCATAGATATCTTCTTGAGCCACACATCACAAATTTAGTATAAATTTACTCGCGTTAAACAGGGCTCGAAATTGCGACCAATATGGTCGCCAATGCGACTAACTTTTTCTCCTTGGCGACTAAAATGTTTGTTTAGTCGCCAGTTTGGCGACCTTTTGCATGATTTAGAAGTACAATAAAGCATTAAAGTTAAAATAAACATCGTCCTGCTTTGCGTTCGTCGTAAAAGAATGGGCCAAATTGCATAAAAAAGCCACGTTCCCTCTAAACTTTACGGACTCCTGTTCGCAATATTTTCTGCGACGGCATTAGAGTTTCTCTCCCTGGAACCACACAGGAGCAGCAGGAGCCACAGAATTTTTCAAAAAGACCGCTGAACGATAGCAATTTTGAGAAGAAAAGGTAAGCTTTAAAATCAAAGGTAATCAAGTGTTTAGATGAAGCTTGGCGAAAATTACAATTTATAGCGTTGTTTTGTTGATTGCGTGACGTGCGCTCATGGCTCAGAAGTGGTTGCCTAGCACGTGATCGAAATCTGCCCGATCAAATTTCTTTCCAAGATAAAAATAGCCGCGGTGGGAACGAAAACGCTGTGTTTATTTCGTAAGTTTAGCAAGTTTCTGCGAACATTTTTTAGTTTCCTTGTACAAAGCTTAACTCAACAACGATATATTCATTGAAACTGTAGAAATTGTACGCGAAAACTGAGAAGTCATTTATTTCTACCGCGAAAACGAAGCCAGCATTTTTTATGCTAAAATACAGGTAAATCTCTGTTTTCGGCGAAACATGCAAGTTGGGCGCCGCCGCGCGAAATGAAAAGTGTTACATTATTAAAAAGAAATGGATAAGTTGAAAAAATACTTACTGTATGTATGTGTGCCAAGCCATACCAGACAATATCAAACACTTTCAACAAGCGGAACCCGAACATTATTTTGATTATACAAACTGGCGACTTAAAATTTGCATCTGGCGACTATATTTCTTCAGTTAGTCGCCAAAAGGCGACCTAACGATTTTTTTAATTTCGAGCCCTGTTAAATCAGATGCTGTTCCCTGATTGGCTATGCCACCCACTACCTGTTCTGTGACAGAAGTTTGTCCACAATATGGTGTCTGCATCTTCACTTTTCTTATGAGTTTTTTCAGAGTTTTAGGTTATTTACATGTAATTGGTTTTATAGCTCCATTTTGAACTACAGTACTGGCAAATTTATACTAACAAATAGATTATTCGTTCTCAATCTCTATCATTAGTTGATTTCGAGCCTAAAATCTGATTCTTACATGTAAATCTAAAACCGTAAATTTTATTTATTAATCATTGTCTTCTGATTGACACTGATCTCTCTTGTGCCCCCGCATTGGTTTTCCACATTTTGAACAGTGGGGAGGTCTTCTACCACTGGCTGTCCTCTCAGTTGGCTCATTTGGCACATTTGTTTCTTGAAGCTCCTCCTCTGATGTGACATGTACCGGTACATAAAAAGGAAAACATAATAGATCAATGTGAAAGGTGAATTAATTCACCTTTCACATTTCATTGCCAAGCTCAAAACATTCACCATCTTAGTTTATTCACTTATCATAATAGATCTATGTAGGACAATTTATGGTGAAATGGACCAACACATCACATATGGTATATGGTATGTTTTATCTCTTTCTGCTGAAATAGCACGTAGCATACAAGTGTACTGGTATGTACAGGCTGTCAGAGTAAATTCAGATCAATCTATAGGAAAATCTACCCCTACAAAAACCAGCCATTACATGTCAAATGGCACTTCAATAAACACATAATAATGTACCTGTGCATGTAGGTGGGATTATTACTGTCTCCATTTCTTTCCGTCGCTTATATTTATTTATTGCCTCCGCCTTGTCTTCTTTATCCTCCAGCATGCTGTGAATAGGATCAGGGACTTCCTGCTTTAGTTCTTCTTCCAGTAACTTAAGATCTGCCCTTGGGGTGGTTGTAAGGGTTTTATATATTTCAGCAACATAGTCTGTTCAAAAGACAATTTGTTTTAATTATTTTATTATTAATGAGGATGGTTCAGCTTTACATTCATTCATATGTTGATTTATTTATGAGATTGATAGAATACCATACTTTGATGACACTTTGGCTTCCCTCACTGTTGCCTCTCCCTCTTTGAATTTTGGGTATTTGACATGCAGAATAGGCTGTCCCTCATCATCCACTTTGGTCTCCCGCTTTAAATTGAAATTTAAATGAAGTGCAGCCATTATTGTTCTATGGAAAAGAGCAAAAGAGAGAGAGGGAGAGAAAAAATGTACATCATTAATAAGGACAACTTATAACTTGTGATAATAACAGGACATATTTGTATAATGGCAAATTCCCATTATAAGGACGCAAAGATACAAAGTCTAAATGTATTTAAAAGGGCAAAGAATGTGGCAAAGAGATCATCTCTTGATTGTTCTTGACTGTTCACATACACTTGTTGTCCTTTGGCCTTCTTTAGGTCAAAAACTTTAAAAAAATGAAATGTAAAGCCCTATTTACAGTGTACGCTCATTTTCAACAACATTCTTATTGTTCAACTTGTGCTGGTTCAAAATGATTACTGATTATTTATGATGGCTGTACATGTAGATAACACCTGCTTAAAGAAATTATATCAGTCTGGTGACAGGGTTGTATATAAGAGCCGGCAGCCAGCAAAATTCACCGGCTTCTCTGCCAGGTTTCACCAGCTATTTTCATTGCTTCACTAGTCAAGATATGTCAAGGAGATGATCTTTATCAAGTCCCATAACCACCTTCTCTTCACAAAACTCCGGCTACTTAAAAAGCTTAAAGAATCAAATATGGTACCACTAACCTACACAACATTCCTAGGTAGGAATAAGCATACATTTTGGGTGCAAATTGATTCACCACAGAATGGTAACCCTCCAGGCAGCTGGTTTGCTCTGCTGAGGAGGCCTTTTCAATAGCTTTGGTTAATGATGCCTTGTTAAGGGCTGTATATAACTTCTCATATGCCTCTGACACTAATGAAATTAAAAAAAAAGTCTGATAAATCGCTAGAAAACACTACAGTTTTATATTTATGGTGAAACTGACATACTAAAACGATATAATTCTGTTAGGGCTTGGCAGTTTAAATGTACCAAAATACATAACAAAAATTGGAACATCAATAAAGCTCGCACTTTGTAACCAGCTCTTTGACTAGAGCCCATGATTAGTCTCACAGGGTTCGTACAGGTCATGGAAAACCTGGAAAGTCATGGAATTTTACAATTTCATTTTCCAGGCCTGGAAAGTCCTGAAATTTAGGTGTAGGTCATGGAAAGTCATGGAAAATCAGTATGTTTTCTATGAATGAAAGGCATTAAGATCCAAAGTTGAAAAATTAACTGGCGAGTCCAAAAATCAAATGCAATTTCAGCTGAATAAATGATTGTTTTTACACTACTGCCGGAGGGCAGTAGCTTAACTTAGGTCATGGAATATTTCAAAAAGTCATGGAAAAAGTCATGGAAAGTCATGGAATTTTGATGGGTCATATGTGTACGAACCCTCCCTGGTGAAAATCTTTGAAGGATCTTTAAGGATCTTCGAGGATCTTCACGAGGATCTTTGTGAGGATCTTGATCAAGATCTTTAAAGATCCTGGTCAAGATCTTTAAGGATCCTCCAGGATCTTCAAGGATCTTTCAACTTTCTTGCCAGGATCTTCAAGGATCTTGCCAAGGATCTTGAAGGATCTTGAAGGATCCTGAAGGATCTTGACAAGATCTTGACAAGATCTTTTGCAATATCCTCAAAGATCTTACCAAGATCCTGAAGGATCTTTAAGGATCTTCAAAGTTCCTGTTAAGATCCTTAAAGAACTTTGATAGACTTTTAGTTCTTGTCAAGATCTTTAAAGACTTTTGTAAGATCTTTAAAGATCTTTACAAGAACTTAAAAGGTCTTTCAAGATCTTGACAAGTTCTTGCAAAGATCTTGACAAGATCTTTTGCAAGATCCTCAAAGATCTTACCAAGGTCCTGAAGGATCTTAAAGGATCTTCAAAGTTCCTGTTAAGATCCTTAAAGAGCTTTGATAGATTTTAGTTCTTGTCAAGATCTCTAAAGATCTTTGCAACAACTTAAAAGATCTTCCAAGATCTTCAAAGCTCTTGTTGAGATCTTTAAAGATCTTTTGCAAGATCCTCAAAGATCTCTGCAGGAACTTCAAAGATCACCGAAGATCCTTGAGGATCCTTCAAGATCTTGGCAAGAACTTTAAAGATCCTGGTAGGAATTTTAAAGATCATTAAAAATCTTATCCAGGATCTTTGAGGATCTTGATAATTAAAAGAATTTTGCAACATCACAGTAACAATTTAGCAAAGACCTTGCTAAGATCTTGAAATATTCTCAAAACTATTTGTGAAAATTGTTCAGTTCTGTTTATCAGATTCACACAAAAGTTTCCCATCACCAGATTTCAGGGGACTGGCCCTAACATCAACTGTTTTAACAGAGGATTCCCCCCACACTGCAAACCAAAAAATGTCAAGTATTGGCTGTAAAAGTATACTTTATTTCTGTACTAATTCTTACAAAAATGTTTCTCAGTTGCGAAGCTAACATTATTTAAATTCCCTTCATATTATTTGAGGTGTTTTTCATCAAAAATACAAATCTATCAGACTAATTAAACTACAATGATTATATATAATATATTAATTTATTCTTATATTAAATAACTCCTTGTCAAATCATGTGTCAGTGCAATTGCATACTAAGGCCCGGTTTAAATGTTACATTTTACATGTGCCGAATCGAACTGCCAAATTAAGTGCATGTAAAATGCGACGTCTAAATCAATTAAATACAACATAATTCAATTCAAATATTCGACGGATCCAGTCGAATATACGACTGAAGTTTGACAGTTGATTTAAATGCCGTATTTTACATGTGCTGAATCGAATTCAAATTATGTTAAATAATTTATGTTGCTCAAATGGGAATTTAAAACACGTCGCTCACACTCAGCAATTTTATTCGGCAAAAAAATGCGACGTTTAAATCAAATCCGCCCGAACGTATTCATTCCAGTCGACTAAAATTAGTATTTGATTCGGCACATGTAAATTATGTGGCATTTAAACCAGGCCTAAATATTTATTTGTACAGGAATCACATCATTTTTATAATTTTCTGCCAAATTGTAAATACTTCTTGTCAATTCATAAAAAAATGTGCCATATGAAATAAATATAAAGCCAGGTCAGAAGCCCAGAATTATAAAAAAACGGTGACATTAAATCAAGAAGCAAATGGAAATTTAAACAACACAAGCACCAAAAGACAATGACTCGCCAACATTAACCTCGCAATATTTACACTTGATGAAAATCACTAAGATTTTTTGCCCAGTATCCAAGGGAAGAGCCCACACAAGATTAAAGACCAGCTGGAACATGTTGTTTCTGTTCATGATTTATTTTATTTGCTAAAATCGAAGGGTTTCTTTGTGTCATACAGATTTTTTCTTGTACTAACATCTTTCTTCAAAATTCAAAGTTTCAAGTTTCGCACTCAAGTCAAGACTACTACACTGCATTTTCCATGCAGTCCAACAGATTATAATTGAAATATATTTAAGTCTTATACGGTGAAAGTATCATTGCCCATGTTTGTCAATTGTTTTTCACTTAGCTTTATAACCATGTAGTTCCATGTCAGACTTCAAGCTTTTCTGCTTCAATAACTAGAAAAGATAGGCACACAACAATTACATGTAAGCGACATGTGATCAAAATCATATCACAAGTTCGTGTTCTGTTTCCACTTTGAAATTCCCCGATGGTAACTGCTCATAAAAACAGAAACAGGCGTTCAGATCGACTTCTATGACATGCTTTAAACTGTTTTTGGTTTAAGTTATGATTGCAATACAGAAAAGCTGATTAAAGACAAGAAGAAAGACCCAAGAGAGACTAAGAAGGTACATCCAAAACGGCCAAGATCGAGTTTAGTGATAAGCTCACATTGTAAATATCATTGGAGTACAGATCATCAAAAACACTATTTTAAGTCTAAATCCAGACGCCTAATGATTCTTTATACTTACAATCTCTCATAGAGACAACAGATCCAGATTTTGTGGCTTTCAAACATCTCAAACTGTCCTCCAAACCTCGTTCAGTGACCGTTGAAACAAGCGCCTTTCTTAGAACATTGCATCATGGGTTATAGCAAACTCGTCCCCAGGGTCTTATCAATATTCAAATCCAAGATGGCGGTTCATGCGGTCCACCGAAAACTCGGCTTTTTACCGGCTTTTTACCGAATTTAAAGGCCTGACACAGGCTGGAGAGTGTTCAGACATCATTTGAAGAAGAGTATAACTAGTATCCCGAGAAATTATTCTTATAGAGTTAAAACTATCTACTTTTGAGAAGCGTGGAAATTAT
>JAHPZR010004587.1:0-7500 GCA_019787425.1 Platygyra sinensis
TTTGTTTATAACAATTTCATGACATAGGTATACCCCCCTATCCCCCGTCTTCACAATGGTTCTTAACCATGTGATATCGCATACCCCCTATCCCCCATCTTCTCATTGGATACACGTTTTTATATACAAGTCTTTCAGACTTGAGTAAAATCATTTTACTTGTGACGAAGTTGGAGACACTTTTTCGCATTCTTGTCTTGGCGATTATGAAACTAAGTGATCAAGAGCTGAGCATCGCTTTGGAGGAATTTGAAAGGAGTATGGTTGATGTAAGTGAATTATTCTTGCCACTATTAGAGAACCGCTTAGACCGATCTACAATTTGTGCGGCTGTTGAATCAGGAGCGATGCGATTTGCATTGTTTGTTTGATCTTTACTTCAAGCGCGAACGTTTGTTTGAAATACCTTAGATGTTTAGCTTCTAAGCGTGCGCTCGGTTTTAATTCATTTCACGTTTCATCTTTGACTTAATATGCTAATTCTTCAATGGTGGCTTAAAATGTCTTTTGTTTGTTTAAGATTCTTTTGAATGATGCTTTTCTCAAGGGAACAGTTGAGATCAATGAGTTTAGATTTGCATTTCCACTTGATGTATTTCAATTAGTAGTGCACACACGTTGTTTGCAAATTGGACACAGGTATCTCTTGTAAAGAATTAGGAGTTTTTGAAAATACAGTTGTTTCTCATTTGATTTACATGTGTCTAGATTGATTCTCGAGTCCGAGGGGAAAAAATATGATAAGACCGATCCCAGGCCTTTTCTCGCCCAAAACAAACTCCTATTTATCAAAGTTAGTCACGTGAATTTTGAAGTTGCGTGACATTTTTGCGAAAACCCTGGCGTGATTTGTGTCGCCATGGAAATCTGTAAGACCGATTCCAGTCCTCCGTTGAGGCTGGTGGGTTGTTTTCCAACATGGCCGACTTTCATGGGCACCGCCATCTTGAATTCTTAATTCACCTCCTGATTGGCTGAAATTTGTGGCGGCCATCTTGGATTTGGAAAACAATAGAGTCTATTGTTCTCGAAACAATAGCCTATTGTCTTTCTCGGCTCCTGATTGGTTACCGTCATATGAGCCAGGTATACTACTCGCCTTCAATATTGACAAATCTTATGTTCAACACTTAGACACTGATACAGCCAATACGACGGCTGAGTCATTGAACGTTTGGCTTGTTAAATTGGTCGAAGAACTGTGCAAAGATAATTGCGAAAGGTATCCTCCCTGATCGCTGTACAGTGTTGTTTGTGCGATAAGTTCAAAATAATAAAAATAACAAAAAAACTTTACATTATGTAGCCACCATTTATTAACTGAGTTGCTCTGTTACTAATTAATGACTATTCATAAGTCACATACAATGTCTTTATATCTGATGAAAACAGACCATACTAATAAGGAAAAGGTTCATCGATACCAAAATCCCTGCGCGTGATGTATTATTGAGTATTTGATAGGTCAATGGGCTTCTAAATTGTTATGGGTTTCTGAATGATTATTATTCCTCGTTACGATGCATTAAAAACTTACTCGTTTTGCTGCGGTCACTTAATACATTGCAACTCGTAACTAATAAAAACCTTCGTGCGCACTTTCCATGGAATAATCTCTCTTTTTGCGGAGGTTTGGCGGATTGACCTGGTAGTGTAGTGGTGCAATCGGGATTGTTATCAATAGGATGTTATCACTCATATTATATGATTACAAACCGAATTGGACTCCACTTAGTCCTATTACCAATACTTATCTTTTCGCCTTTCTGGGTTGGCTAGCATTTATTAAATTCTGTCTATTTACTTGCTGTTTCTCTTTGCTAGTAACTCTGGTCACTTTCGATTGAGCGATATTTTGCTAATTTTGGCTTTATTAGTTTTCATATTTTTTTTCCTTTGTTTCATAGGCCCTTCTCCAAAATGGTGGCCGAAAATTCAAATAAGTCAAAATTAAAAACGTATACCAGCACTAGAAAGAAAACCTTTACTTTAGTAACTCTGTAAAGTTTCAGCATTTCAGGTGTAATATCAGCTGAGAAAATGTAAGTTGAAAACTGAAAAATTTACGACGCACGTTTGTATGACTGGGGGTACATCGGCCAGCCCCTCCAGCCGCTCTCTCTGCGCGGTCCTCGTGTGGTGTAACAAGTCCAAAAATGTTGACAGATGTGAGCGGTCATAGAACTAAAAGTAACTTATACATTTCTAACGAAGTTTGTGGAAAAATAAATTTGAACATGAAAGAGTAGTTGGAAAAAAACTGCAGATAACTTGTGAGAAATTCGTCACAAAATTTCACACAAAGACAAATCAATGTAAGCGCAGTAATGACATAAACTTAAAACTAAAATAGAGATTTAATACCAAAGGAGATATAGAATTCAATGCAACCTGCCCCGTTATTAGTTTACCGGATGGAGTCACATTCGCGACTTAAATAGGTTAAACACGCTAACTTAACAATCTAAATTCTTCGTTCTTAAAGCTTGCAAGCCCAAACACACGCTAAATACAATGTATAACAATGTATATTCTTCGTTCTTAAAGCGTGCGAACCAAAAATACACGCTTAGGTATATTCTTCGTTTTTAAAACTTGCGAGCCCAAACACACGCTAACTTAACAATCTAAATTCTTCGTTCTTAAAGCTTGCAAGCCCAAACACACGCTAAATACAATGTATAACAATGTATATTCTTCGTTCTTAAAGCGTGCAAGCCCAAACAAACCCTAAATACAATGTATATTCTTCGTTCTTAAATCGTGGCGAGACCAAACACGCGCTAAATACAATGTATATTCTTCGTTCTTAAAGAGTGCGAACCCAAACACACGCTTATGTATATTCTTCGTTTTTAAAGCTTGCGAGCCCAAACACACGCTAACTTAACAATCTAAATTCTTCGTTCTTAAAGCTTGCAAGCCCAAACACACGCTAAATACAATGTATAACAATGCCTGGGGATATTCTTCGTTCTTAAAGCGTGCGAACCAAACTACACGCTTAGGTATATTCTTCGTTTTTAAAACTTGCGAGCCCAAACACACGCTAACTTAACAATCTAAATTCTTCGTTCTTAAAGCTTGCAAGCCCAAACACACGCTAATACAATGTATAACATGTATATTCTTCGTTCTAGAAGCGTGCAAGCCCAAACAAACCCTAAACACAATGTATATTCTTCGTTCTTAAATCATGCGGGACCAAACACGCGCTAAATACAATGTATATTCTTCGTTCTTAAAGAGTGCGAACCCAAACACACGCTTATGTATATTCTTCGTTTTTAAAGCTTGCGAGCCCAAACACACGCTAACTTAACAATCTAAATTCTTCGTTCTTAAAGCTTGCAAGCCCAAACACACGCTAAATACAATGTATAACAATGCCTGGGATATTCTTCGTTCTTAAAGCGTGCGAACCAAAATACACGCTTAGGTATATTCTTCGTTTTTAAACTTGCGAGCCCAAACACACGCTAACTTAACAATCTAAATTCTTCGTTCTTAAAGCTTGCAAGCCCAAACACACGCTAAATACATGTATCAAGTATATTCTTCGTTCTTAAAGCGTGCAAGCCCAAACAAACCCTAAATACAATGTATATTCTTCGTTCTTAAATCGTGCGGGACCAAACACGCGCTAAATACAATGTACACTCTTCGTTTTTAAAGAGTGCAAACCCAAGCTCACGCTTATGTGTATTTTTCGTTTTTAAAGCTTGCGAGCCCAAACACACGCTAACTTAACAATCTAAATTCTTCGTTCTTAAAGCTTGCGAGCCCAAACACACGCTAAATACAATGTATATTCTTCGTTCTTAAAGAGTGCGAGCCCAAAGACATGCTAAATACAATGTATATTCTTCGTTCTTAAAGCGTGCAAGACCAAACACGCGCTAAATACAATGTATATTCTTCGTTCTTAAAGAGTGCGAACCCAAACACACGCTTACGTATATTCTTCGTTTTTAAAGCTTGCGAGCCCAAACACACGCTAACTTAACAATCTAAATTCTTCGTTCTTAAAGCTTGCGAGCCCAAACACACGCTAAATACAATGTACATTCTTCGTTCTTAGAGAGCGAGCCTAAACCATAGTTAATAGAAGAGACTGGTTATGAAGCCCGGCAAACATCAAAAAGGCAAACAAAGATGAAGGTCCGCGACCCTGCACAATCTTTTGTTTTGCTCTCATACACTATGCATGAATTATGTAACCAACTGCCTTTCTATTGGTTAGTTCCTCGATCAGTAGTAAACAACTATTGTGTTTTGTGCAGGGTCAAGGCCAGAAAACAGAACAATAACATACAACAAAGAACTTTGACGAGTTTCATAACCATTCCCCTCTGTTAACTATGCCTAAACACACGCTAAATACAATGTATATTCTTCGGTCTTAAAGCGTGCGAACCCAAAAACACGCTAAATACAATGTATATTCTTCGTTCTAACAGAGTGCGAACCCAAACACATGCTAAATACAATTATTCTTCGTTCTTAAAGCTTGCGAGCCCAAACACACGCTAAACACAAGGTATATTCTTCGTTCTTAGAGAGCGAGCCCAAACACACGCTAAATACAATGTATATTCTTCGTTCTTAAAGAGTGCGAACCCAAACACACGCTGAATACAATGTATATTCTTCGTTCTTAAAGAGTGCGAACCCAAACACACGCTAAATACAATGTATATTCTTCGTTCTTAGAGAGCGAACCCAAACACACGCTAAATACAATGTATATTCTTCGTTCTTAAAGAGTGCGAACCAAACACACGCTGAATACAATGTATATTCTTCGTTCTTAAAGAGTGCGAGCCCAAACACACGCTAAATACAATGTAATTATATTCTTAGTTCTTAAAGCGTGCGAGCCAAAACAAACGCTAAATACAATGTCTATTCTTTGTTCTTAGAGCGTGCGAACCGAGACAAACGCTAAATACAATGTAAATGTATATTCTTCGTTCTTAAAGCTTGCGAGCCCAAACCACACGCTAAATACAATGTATATTATTCGTTCTTAAAGAGTGCGAACTCAAGCACACGCTAATGCATGTTCTTCGTTCTTAAAGCATGCGAGCCCAAACACACGCTAAATACAATCATATCTAAATTCTTCGTTCTTTAAGCTGGCGAGCCCAAACACACGCTAAATACAATGTATATTCTTCGTCTTAAGCGTGCGAGCCCAAACATACGCTAAATACAATGAATATCTTTAAACATTGCCACCCGTAACCAGGATGAGACATGTTGTAAATCTGAAAGACGTTCTCTGGTTAAAAATTGATTAAAAATTATAAGCTTTCGGCTATCTATCTATAGCCTTTAACGAATGAAATATAAAAAGCGCGAATTAAAATATATACGAAAAGGGGTGTAAAAAATTCGATGCGGGTGAGAACTAGAATATGAATGATCTAGAAAAAATTACAATAAGATAGAGTATTGTCTCGGTAACGGTTTAGAATTATTGTCCGCGTTAACAGTTTTAGCGGTATGCCAGGATTCCAAGGTTTTTCTAACACGGTAGTTGCCTTTGTCAATTACGCATGCATTATTGAAGTCAATAGAGTGGTCATTCTTCCATGCATGGCTGGCAATGTTTGACCCTTTCGCGAAATTTTTTAGGTTTCTTTGATGTTCTTTTTTCCGCGTTGAAAAGCATCTTCCAGTTTCGCCAATGTAACTCCACGGACAGTCCGAGCACGGAATTTTGTAGACAACATTGCATTGTTGGTCCACGGGCTGTCTTGTTTTTGGGGATGGGAATTCTTGCTGAAGGGTTTTAAGAGGTTTGGTGACGACTCGAATTTCTTGTTTGCGTAATAATCTCATGAGGGGCTCTGTCAAGCCACTAATGTATGGAAGGCACGCAAATCCATGGGGTGTATTCTGTGGGTCAGCCCAACTAAAGAACATTGCTACCAATTCTTCTGGTGATGGTACAGTTGGTGATGGTGGCTTCTTTCTATTTTTGGAAATATGAGAGATGACTGAGGACGGGTAGCCATTGGCTTTTAGTGCATCTGTGACATAGTTGGTCTCGCGTGATTTTCCTTCATTAGTGCTTGGGAGATTAGACGCACGGAATAACAAGGTAGAGGCCGTGCTGATTTTGTGTTTTCTCTCATGATGTGAGGAGAAGTCCTCACATCATGAGAGAAAACACAAAATCAGCACGGCCTCTACCTTGTTATTCCGTGCGTCTAATCTCCCAAGCACTAATGAAGGAAAATCACGCGAGACCAACTATGTCACAGATGCACTAAAAGCCAATGGCTACCCGTCCTCAGTCATCTCTCATATTTCCAAAAATAGAAAGAAGCCACCATCACCAACTGTACCATCACCAGAAGAATTGGTAGCAATGTTCTTTAGTTGGGCTGACCCACAGAATACACCCCATGGATTTGCGTGCCTTCCATACATTAGCGGCTTGACAGAGCCCCTCATGAGATTATTACGCAAACAAGAAATTCGAGTCGTCACCAAACCTCTTAAAACCCTTCAGCAAGAATTCCCATCCCCAAAAACAAGACAGCCCGTGGACCAACAATGCAATGTTGTCTACAAAATTCCGTGCTCGGACTGTCCGTGGAGTTACATTGGCGAAACTGGAAGATGCTTTTCAACGCGGAAAAAAGAACATCAAAGAAACCTAAAAAATTTCGCGAAAGGGTCAAACATTGCCAGCCATGCATGGAAGAATGACCACTCTATTGACTTCAATAATGCATGCGTAATTGACAAAGGCAACTACCGTGTTAGAAAAACCTTGGAATCCTGGCATACCGCTAAAACTGTTAACGCGGACAATAATTCTAAACCGTTACCGAGACAATACTCTATCTTATTGTAATTTTTTCTAGATCATTCTTATTCATATTCTAGTTCTCACCCGCATCGAATTTTTTACACCCCTTTTCGTATATATTTTAATTCGCGCTTTTTATATTTCATTCGTTAAAGGCTATAGATAGATAGCCGAAAGCTTATAATTTTTAATCAATTTTTAACCAGAGAACGTCTTTCAGATTTACAACAATGAATATCCTTCGTTCTTAAAGCGTGCGAGCCCAAACATACGCTAAACACAATGTTTAGTCTTCGATCTTAAAGCTCGCGAACCCAAACACACGCTAAATACAGTGTTTGACTTGAAAGCCCGCCTCTTATGTTGTGTTTTTGATTGA
This sequence comes from Platygyra sinensis, assembly GCA_019787425.1. Classification (NCBI taxonomy): domain Eukaryota; kingdom Metazoa; phylum Cnidaria; class Anthozoa; order Scleractinia; family Merulinidae; genus Platygyra; species Platygyra sinensis. The sequence continues at coordinate 7,206 of JAHPZR010004587.1, forward strand.
AAGCGTTAAGTTTTTAACACAAGAATCGCGATTTGAGATGCATTCCACCAATGGAATACCGATGGAATAAATGTTATTCCATTGGTACCAATCGTACCAATCGCACCAATGGGCAATTAGAATGCACCCACACACAGCCTGAAGCAAAAGGAAATATAATAAGTCACCGTAATGAGATGCAATTCACCAATAGAATAACAACAGGATAAATATTATTCCATTGGTACCAATCGTACCAATCGTACCAATGGACGAGTAGAATGCACCCCCATCCAACTTGAAACCCACAGAACAA
>JAHPZR010004587.1:12500-31462 GCA_019787425.1 Platygyra sinensis
TCTTGGATTTTCTTAAAGAAAGGCACCCTCAATTAGTTCGCAATCTGTATCACGGGAATCATGATGTGATACTCACGCAAAGATTGGGAACGAAAACACCTGTTTTAAACACCTGTTTTAAATATAAAATGTACCTACCGCTGGAAGGAAAAGCTGGCAGTTTTAATGCTACCTAAGATTCAACGATCGCTACAAAGTACCCAAACTTTGATCTTGAAGCCAGGTAAGAGTTTTACGTGAATTATCGGAGCACTTTACGAAGGCGAGCATGTTACTCACTGGAATATTTTCAAAATTTCCCATTCTCTAAGCGGTTGTCAGTTTTCGAAACCTAGTGGGCAAACAAATTTTATTATCGTTTTAAATAAAGTGCCATTTATACTATTTATACTTTCTATTCATGTAGTTCAGCAGTTTCGAACAGGTGCCACATTTTTAAAACGTGCCTTCGAAAGAGAGCTATTTTCGTGCTTGGTTGAAAACTCGATTTAACGGGTAGAAAATCTGCTTCAAACCGTTGAGGGAAAAATATTGAGTTATAATTGCAACATGGCTAAAAAAAACTGCTGTGATATATCTATAGTTAAAAAAAAAACTGGGACTTTTGAGCGAATATGAACTTTTTTAGAGCGCCAGCAATATATGGTATTTTTCCCGTTTCGGCAGGCATGGAATTTGAGTCGAGGGGACCGAACTTGAATTAAGCCAAGGACAATTCAGTTACAATTTTTAATCATAAAAATTACAATTTCCTCGATTGTGACTGGTTTAAAAAAACTCCTATTTCCCACTAATTCACTTGTCAAGCTGTTATCGGACAGTTTGTTATCGGACAGTTCAATAAGCCAATCACATTCAAAGATGTAGTTAAAATTAACCAATCACATTTGAAGTTGTGGTTTAAATCAACCAATCACAACCTTGGTTTCAATCACCATAGAAACAAGTGTACAAACTCCTAAATTGGGGCTTTCTTCAAAATGGAGAATTTTTTCCCCTTGAAGAATAATTGTTTTAGAAGACAGAAGTGATTTATTTTATGCTATGGCACAAATGTTTATGCGAACTATCCAGACGAGTTCCTTTCTGGATATGTTAACATGTTCAGATGAATTTCAGCAATCCACAGCATTGTTTATCGCTTCGCAACAACCGCGGCAAACGGAGGTAAACATCCACCCGGCTGTAATACCACTGCACAGTACGCTAGTATTTCCTCCCTCGAAAATCCTCATTTTGTTCAACAAAATCAAAATACAGGAACAATGACAGTAGACCAATCCAAGTTTTCCCCTTGTATCGGACGGAGAAATTTCAGAAATAAATAATAGTAAAACCACAGCCTCCAAAAACATCGCTCGAGCAAATAAATCATGAATGGCAGCATAGGTAGAACGTTTTAAAGCCAAAAACATTAATGCATTTAACTGCCAGTGAAAGACGAGAATTGTTTCTCATTGCTAGCGGATACGTGCCTGTACAATCCAGCTCGATATCTGCGATTTCTTCGACATTCCCTTTGCAGAGTTCGGTGCCTGCAGCTTCAGCAAATCCACCAGCTGTAGGAGAATGTTCGACCAGCAGTTCCAATCAGTTCAAACCAAGTTTCTTCATTAGCGAATGTAGCAGAATTTACCGGTATGCCGTCGTCCAAATACAGCATGGCTACAAAAATCTCTCGGCGCCATTTTAAATTTTCAATAAACAGTTCAGTGTGTTTAAAAAACACCAGCAACTTAAGAAAATCCCCGTCTCAAAAAGCCAAGGAAACGAAGAATCATAATTGACTCTGGCTCTGATGTTTGCAACTTGAAGAGAGCTGTCTATTGACTCAGCTTAAAAACCTTGAATCTTGCTGGAAAAACTGCCCTGGCCCTGGCAAGCGTTCGTAATTTTAACCAAATTCCGCAAAGTTCTGCGCAGTTGAGCGTTTTTCATGCATGGTTGCGTTTTTGACTGACATAAGACTTGTTTTTCGCTCGTCACTTGGCAACCAGCAAATCCATTTTGACTGTTGTCGATTTCAGAGCGACATTAAATGCAAATTTTCCCTTTATTTCATAACTTTGCTATTCTTCTTTTCTCGGAAATTGTAATTTTTATGATTAATTGGTAATAAGACTTCGTGTCGTCCAATTCTGTCTGTAATCATACTCGTAATAAACAAATCGGACTCCCGCTGCGCGGTCGTCCGATTTTGTTATCACTCGTATGATTACAGACCGAATTGGACTCCACTCAGTCCTATTACCATTACTAATCAAATAAGACTCATTTTAGTGATTGACTAGGTAAGAGCTTTAAAATCCCAGCTTATGAGAAAAATTGAATTTTTCGGAGTAAAATCAGTGGTCGGTTTTTAGAGAGACGGCCTCTTAAAAAGTAATTGGAATTTTTCTCTCCTTGTTCGTAACAGTTCGCCCTCGATCTTATTATTTTACCCTGGAAAAAGGTCGGCACACACGATTGGACTAGTCCGAGTGATCAGTTTTAATAGCTGCAATGATTTCTGCTTTTTGCCATCGTCTTGTAAGTCGTCGCTTACAATTAAGCCAGAAGTCGATACGACGTTGTTTAATAGGATTTCTTTTCCACCAGGTAAACTGCCTTTTATCAGGATTTCGCAGTCTCCAAATATCAATGAGATTATATTCGAGCATGATATCTTGAATATTTCTAACGGTAGATTTTGTTTCATTTGGCCTCCGGAATTATCGAGATCGGGCGTCTAAATGACCCTACATTCTGTATCAAAATTAGCACTTTAAACAGCAGACAAAGTTTCTTGAAAAAAGACTTTTTGTTCATTTAGTTTGGTAGGAGCGTATAAATTAAGCAACAGAAATGGCGATCCTTAAATGGTCATTTCCAATAATATATATCGACCTTCATCGTCGATTACGGTATTTTTTTTATTTCGTACTTTAGCTGCTCATTCATAAGGACAAGCACTCCTGTGCTATGATTTAAACCATGACTAGGAATCATTTCTCCGCTCCATTGAAATTTCCATTCGTTTATAATCTCAGGTGTGCTATATGTCTCTTGAAGAAACGTTATATCCGATTTTTGTTTTTGATTTACGCTTGTGGAGGTCTCGAATGTCTCGAGCATTAAGTGACATAATCTTGAAATTAAACTCTCCACTGTTTTTGTTTTTGGTGTTGTGTAAATGAGCAAATAGGTAGTACTGAGCCAGTAAAATACAATTGTTCTGTAACTATTATCTACGATAATTAACTGTTGACAGTACGACTGCAGCGTAGCGTGGTATATGAAGCTGATACTTAAGTAGGTTACATAATCACACACGTCTACAACACAAACATACAAAGGAGGCTTAGAATGCAGCACTTACCGATTGCCCGAAAGCAAATTGTATGGTTGTCCTTACGCCTCCTGAGAATATCATTCCTGCATGACATCAGGTGCTCCTTCATCGGCGTTTCTAAAACGCTGGTCACGAGTCCCGGGTGAGGGTCGAGGGTCAAGGGTGAGGGTCGAGGGTCAAGGGTGAGGGTCGAGGGTCAAGGGTGAGGGTCAAGGGTCAAGGGTGAGGGTCGAGGGTCAAGGGTCAAGGGTCAAGGGTGAGGGTCGAGGGTCAAGGGTGAGGGTCGAGAATCAAGGTCAGGGTAAGAAGTGAGAAACAAGAGTTAAGAGTCAAAAGTGAGGGTCAAGGGTAAAATCGAGACGAAACCCCTGGAGGGGGGGGGGTACTCCCTATAATGGCCCATACGGGGAGGCTCCGCCCGAAAAGTGTACCATTTTCAGGCTTCAGGTATATTAAAGGGTAGGGATTTCACAAGATGAGGTATATAAAAGGGTAGGGAAATCGGTCATTTAGGCATTTAAAGGGGCCTTTAATTATAATATTTCGAATAGACGACCCTTACGGCTGTATCAGTTTATTTATTAAGCACTACATGAAATTGAAAACGAGACTTTCTAAAGAAGGTATGTGAAAGGGGTACCTTCTTTCAATAAAAGGTATATAAAAGGGGTACCTTTTCTGCCAAAATGTTATATAAAAGGGTAAGGGGTTGGACCCCGGGGCGGAGCCTTCCCGTATTAAACTTTGTTAAGTAGCCCCCCGGGCCAGGGGGGGGGACGGAACCCCATCGCAAAGGGTTTAGGGAAAGGGGTAGGCCTGCTCGTATATCTAATTGCTTGCTCGATCTCGCCGCGCGTTTGGAAAGGAAACAAATGGCCTCCAGCTCGATCTAACGATAAAAAAAAAATGAGATAAACTAAAAAGCTGCTAGGAGTCTATTTAATTGTAAATTTTAGGATACAGTAAAATAAATGAAGAATATGAAGGCAGAAACCGACACAACGTAGAATGATTTTTGAAGGTGTACTATATTTCGGCTGGCCAAACCAGCCTTCTTCAGGTACAATGGGAGTTTTACATTGGCACGTGTTTTTATGTAGCATATTACCGGAAATACGTAAAAATAGTTGACAGTGTGAATTAAAGATAAACATATGGTGAAATAAAATAATAAATTTACACAATAAAAGAAACATGCAGTTAAAATGTTTCTTCACGGATGTTAAGACCGTCAGGATCTAGTGTTCTGCCTTTGGCATAGGTCGCACTTGGCAAATCTTTGCCAGAATTTGTTTACTCTGCGGTGGAAATCTGTCATCGCGGGCCTTTGCCTAGTGCGACCCCAGGTTTTTCCTTTTGGCAAAAACTTTGCGAAACGGCAAAACATCAAAGACGCCGTAGTGCTTGGGTGGGGCAGGCAGATTTTCGAAAAGTCGAGCCAAACAATGGGAATCACAGAGGTAACTGTCAACGCTTGTCAGCGTTACATGAAAAACGATACGCGCGGGAAGTTCAATTCTAGTTCGCGGTCTTTAATCATGAACGGAGTTGGCTTTTTTTTGGCCCAATGCTCACACATGAATTCCCATGACCCAAGCGATAAAGTCCTAACGCAAGAATTCTTCGGCAACGTCGATTTCTTCCTCTGATCATGGCCGCTGTTAAAACCGTCAAACATTTGTCTGCCCATCGTTCGTTCAACAAGGAAAGACAACGAACTGCTGTAGGTTAAGCTGAACGAAGAGAAGAAGAATCACCGTAACTATGAGCACTCCTTCAACGGGACGCATACTTGTTTCGGTTTAGATCGTGATCGATATCATGTCTTTCGAAAACACATGGGTAAACAACGCGGTATCTAATATCTGGTTACTGACAATTTTCTCCCACAAGTGCGACCCTCCGTTTCTTTCTGAAAGTTTTCCTTTCCGGTTGCGGTTTCAAATTTTTGCCGTTTTTTGGCCGGCAAAGATGAAAACTTTTCCCAAGTGCGACCCATACCTTTTTGAATTAAAAAAGCCTCCCTGGCCTTGCGAATAGAGTCTCGGTTAGAGAAGATTTTTTCGATGGGTATTAATTGCATGTCGTTAGCAGTGTGGTTAGGAGAGGACAGGAAATGTTCTGCAGCAGTAGTAGGTTTAGATTTGGTGTTAGGGTTATCTATTGTACGGCGGTGTTCATTAAATCGGTCTTTTAAACGTCGTTTCGTCTCTCCTATGTATTGTAAATTACAGCGGTTACATTGAATCATGTAGATGAGGTTTTTTAGTGTCACAGGTCAGGTTAGATTTTATGGAGCGCGTTTCGCCGGTGGAAAAGAAGGTATATGTAGTGAGTCCGTGAGAAATGTAGGGACAAGTAGCGCAGTTTTTGCCACAGCGGAAGGAACCAGAAGGAAGTTGTGGGTTGGCAGAATTAGAGGAGATTTTAGCTGTGACAAGTAAGTCACGGAGGTTGGGGGAGCGTCTGACTCACACTGAGCGTCTGACTCACACTGTCAACTATTTTTACGTATTTCCGGTAATATGCTACATAAAAACACGTGCCAATGTAAACTCCCATTGTACCTGAAGAAGGCTGGTTTGGCCAGCCGAAATATAGTACACCTTCAAAAATCATTCTACGTTGTGTCGGTTTCTGCCTTCATATTCTTCATTTAATTTGTGAAGCCGATTAGATCACTACATTGATCCAACGTATACCAGCAGGATCATCGTTCCGGTTGCTGCTTAAACATTTTATAATAAAATAAATCACTAAAATAAATTCCCACTGAGTTACGGGAATTTGCAGGATTTGTTAGGTGGATTGAATTGTTCCATGTGGTCCCTGTAAACGTTTTTCTGCCGGTATGCAGTGGCGGATCCAGACCGTGAGCTACTGAGTCGTGCAAATGTTAAGGTGGCCGAACACAGTTTTAGCGCGTGCTTTTGCTGATGCAATTCAGCACGTGCACAAGGATTTCAATAAACAAACATGCCGTCTATAGAGCGATTATTTTATTTACTCAACAACCGCACTATCTGTGTTGTTTTTTCACAATAATTGAACGCAGTGTATTGATGGCTTTAGTCTTTTATTACAAAGATATGTTAGAAAAGGTAACGATGCAAAGAAACCAGCAATTCTCAGCTTTTGTTTGTTACCGAAGGAACCCAGTTAAATGCAGCGCATCCGTAGTAAGTCGAAAAAATTGCGATTGAGTGAAAAATTGACTTTCGGAGATGCGCCTATTTCTCGAGAACCACTCATTAGAATTTCACGAAATTTAGAGCGAAAATACTTTAGGAAATAAGTAACTGGGGGATTCAAAAAAATTAAAATTTAACAAAGGAAATTCAAGATATGCCAGTGAACCTTCAACGAGGGATAATTAAAGATCTGTTTGTTAAATTATTATTAAAATAGCGCTAACATGTGAGTATCGTTACAAGCTTGTTGCATGCAAATTATAAAGAAAATCTAATGACTAGATTTTCTGCAAATAAACAAAACCGATTTTAAACGCCTGTTTATAATTAATCATGTTGCCATGGCAACGGCACATACGTCAGCTTAATTATCAAAAAGTTGAAGTTTGTGTTGTTAACTTGCTTGCTGCCATTTTTGGCGACCAAAGGATCAAGGGTTTTTGAGAAAAATGTAAATGAAACAGAGGTATCGAAAACTGTGTTCAGCCACCTTAACATGTCGTGTTTGCCAGTCATTGGTCATTTGTTTGACATCACAATTGCAGCATCAGCTATTAAAGAACGTTTAAAATGACCCGTTCTGGAAATTGACCAAAGCCACCTTAAGTGTTAAATAAATTAAATAAAAGTAAATACAATTGTTCAGTTACTGCTAGGAGAAGTTATTGGTGTTGGCCTTCTGCATAACTAATTTGTATTGGCAGACACACAGAAGACCTATTTACTTTGTCGTTTTAAGAGGGGACTCTGGACGTATAAATGTTACATGTTATAATCATGAGTTCAACTATGAAATAGTTTAGTTGTCCAGAAAGTTGAAGTTTCTTTACAATTTTAAGAAAAAGTATTTGTTATTGATATAGCTTTCTGTATCATTAATTCGTATAGGCGGCCACATGGAGGACCTCTTTACTTTGTTGTTTTACCAGGCAGGACTCTGGACGTATAATGTTATAATTAGTTCAATTAAGAAGTAGATTAGTTCTCAAAAAGGTTGCAGTTTCTTCAAAAATATTAAGAAAATTATGTTAGTGATGTAGCCTGTACAATCAATTTGTATAGGCTGCCTCACGGAAGACGTCTTCATATAGTTGTTTTACGGAAGGACTCTTATAAATGGCAATTAATTAGTTCAGTAATGGATTTGCTTAGTACAAGTTTCATTAAAATTTGAATGAAACCTTATCCTTGACCCTCACCTTTGACCCTTGACCCGTGACCCTCGACCCGTGACCCTCACCCTCGACCCTCACCCTTGACCCGTGACTTTCGTTTTAGAAACGCCGCTCCTTCATTACAACGCAAAACTTGTTTTGAAAGCAAAGAGCGAAATAACTAAATAAATAAGTTAATGTTTACAACAACTTCTCGTGATGCGGAATAAACTGTCCATTGATATAAAGTTTTCTTGAATTAAGTGAAGGTATTAATGGCAAGGACCTCATAGTTAACGCTCATCTTCGACATATATATTTAATTGCAGACTTTGATCTTGATATAATTTGTAAATTAATGCATCTGTCTTTATGTATTATGTTTCTTTTGTAGCGACTTATCCTACAATCAACTGCAGAACTTATCTGATGGGCTTTTTGATCGTTTTCTTCGGCTGTATTATCTGTAAGTAGAACATCAACGTGATATATGGTAAACTTAACCTATATACCTAATCATTAACTTGATGTAAATCCTAGAAAATATAGAATTTCGGAAATTTAATTTAAAAAAATCATCGGGTGTGACGATAGTTCTAGCAATAGGATACTGTTTATTCGAGATTTCTAACAAAATGAAATAAAACCTGAAAGGTGTGTCCGCCGCCCATGAAAATAAATAAGAAATTTGATGGGTCGAGTCTGTTTGAGCAAGATTTAAATATACCTCATACCCGTCTCAACTCTTTCCCTGTTTTTCATATTTTTGATTTTTCTAATCGCGAAGAGGATTTAAAAGACAAAATCCGTCTGCTCTTAGCCTCAAGTCAAAACAAATTAAAAAATCTTTAGCCAATGACCAATGTTTATAATTGTAGAACCATTGTGGTTAAGTACCTTAATTGGGTTCGATATGTTTTTAGTAGATATAGGATATTACACGGTGGCGAAAAGATATGAATTTTATGTTCGAGTGGCAAGAACAATATGCTCTTGCAACGAGAACATTAAATTCGTATCTTCGAGTTAACGTCTAATGTTCTTTTTATTATATAAACGTACTGATAACGGCGTTTTTGATGATTTTCGGAAGATTTCCGACCACTTTCCAAACACTTCCGAAGAGTTTTTAAAATTGTCCCGAAAACCAGACGAACGTTCCCGAACATTTTTCCGAGAATTTCCGAAAATTTCCCAAGATGTCCGAAGGTTGCCGAGGACTTTCGAGGAAGACCCAAAGATGTTTCGATGATACACCAACGAATTTAAGTACAATTTAAGAGACAAATCTGATGTCAGTGAAATCATCGATATCTTCACATATAAGGATATCATATCTTCACATGTGTGGATATCGTACCGTTTTCATCAATTTGTTACCACTTGGTATACCACTGACTTTTATATAATAAAATGACTCCTTCCTATAGCTGGAATCTTCTTAATAGGAAAATGTCAGAGAAAACCCGGCAGAACCAAAAGATTGAGGTCTGCACTTGACCTTCATCTTTTCACAGTTTAAAAGATATGCGTGGCAACTATGACAGTTGTCGATGTAGTCGTTCATGTTTCTCAGTGGAGATATCACCTCATCAGTCATTATTTGTTCTCGCAAGATGTCCCAAATAGCCGAAATTTCGGGCAACTGTAGGTGAGCTTAGAGGACACTTGGTAAAAATACCAGAACCTCTTATTGTGGTAGGATAAAATATGTCCTGTTATTGGTTTGCTGAGATATATTAGTTTTAATTCTTCGGCTTTCGCGGGGTGCCAAAAAAATATCGCCGCTTAATCCTGAATGAGCGTGACCCAAATTTTAGCCACTTTCTGCTAGATGATATGTTTTCCAAAAGTGCGGCAGTTGATTTCTATAGAAAATCATTTTTGTGATTTTCTTTTATGCCGTTATTAATATCCAGTTTAGTTAAAATTGGTATCTACAGGCAAATCGGAGAAACATTTGTCGCAAAGTCCAAAAAAAATCATTACTCAGAATCATTTCCCTCAAAATGTTTTGCCATTTCGACTTTCTGCGATTTCTAGCCAAGATTTGCTGAAAAAACTCATTACCTGGACCGCAGAACGCAATATTTAAGCTGTGACATCGTTATTAATCGTTCTACCGTAAACGTTCTGATCAGTGCCCGGCCGGGGCGCTTTTCTTCTAGATTTAAGAGAGTACTGGGTGTAGTTATTCGAAGGGGGAGGGCGCTTTTTTAGATTGTCTTAAATCATAACGTAACTCGTGAATTGCACAGTTAATTGAGCCACTGATAACATAGCTCGGGCTCCAGTTCGTACGGCGAAGTTGTCTTTTGGTTTGTCTTTCACCGAACAAACTGCCATTGAGCATATTCGGTATTTATGGACTTTTCAGATGCTCGGCAGTGCCTTTTTTAAACTTAGAGTTCACACTGTGTTTATTCGTCGGCAAATAGAGTCCCCCACAACGTTGGTTGTTTGGAAAGGTCTTCGTGACTTGTTTAGCACTGGGGCTTTTGGCAAGCTACACACAACACAGCTAAACTGAAACAAAATGTTTTGTTCAAGTAGGTTGGTTACGAAGAAATCAGAGGGCATCAATGCACTAAAGGATGCATAAGTCGTCGAGGTTACCGACTGGATCTGGAGAAACAGTCGTTATTGGACCGCTTTGCTTGACATTTTTCAACATGGTTAAAGAGAACTTTTTCTGACAGTTTGTCTTGTTATTTTAAATCGGATTTCCTTGACGAAAGACGAAGTGTTCAGCCGTAACGAGAAAGGAGTCAAAGCTTTAGTTTTTAAACCAAAAAGCTAAGTCACGGAAACTAAAAAAGGTTTGAAAGGTAAATAGAACCTGGCGTTTACGAAGACGTTTAGCTTACAAGAGAACTTTGAGATCGCGGATTGAAACAAGCTTCTTGAATTTAAGAAAGCAATACATGATAATTTACAGTATTATAATTCAGATTTTAGAACGACTAGTAAAGCCACAAGCCATAAAATTACTGAAAACTCGTAAGCAAAAACTCACGCTTTTTTTTAGCGGGAAAACTATTTTAAACATGCTGTCACGCAGCGGGGCCCGTTTGCGAAATTTTGAACATTTTTCTGCTTTAAGAAGCTTTTTGTATCATTTTGAATTATCGAACTTGCTGTCATGTTTCTTTTATTTTGCTGACTTTTTGGGGGGATTTTAGGCTCTGCATATTTAATTTACCGCGACCTTCGCAGCCTTGTTTGTTAAGTTTATTCGCTGCGTTTAAGTTTTTAGTCGGGCGAGGCCGACTTTAAATTTACCCTGCATTTCTTCACAAAACTCAGTCACGTGCAATGGGGAATACCGCAGACCCGTCGTAAAGGCTCAACCTTCTTTCCACGATGCCGAAGTCAGTCAAGTCAATGGCGGATACGGCGAATATCTTAAATGGTGTAATCTTTTCTACGCTCAAACATACAGACCCACACACCGTTCGCGGTAGATCCACTCAAAAAGATGTCGTGTGCAATGAACATATATTTCGAAACGGGTCGTTCCGCGAACTCAAAATAGCAAAAGAATCAAATGATTTAGCGGATTTAGCGAAGGTCCTACTAGAATCATGCCCGAAATCAAATGAGTTCTCGGTGAACAGAAAATGTGGACACAATGTTGCTACAGACGACAGAAGAACATTTACTGATAAAGGCAAGGTGCGTCGTACTCGAACTCTAGGAAACGACAACAAAGATGCCATTTTGGACTGCGAAAGTGGCTTTCATCAGATATTCGCATGTTGTGCAGACATGTTTGTTTCGTATCAAATCAGAACGTGGTGGCAGATGAATGTGATCATGTTGTATTGGACAAAGCAGCGCTATGTATGGATACCCTATGTGTACAACAAAAGTGGGACGAATCAGCTTTGTGTGTACAACAAATTGATGTTGCAAAGGAAATAAAATTTAAGGTCTTGTTACATGATCGTTTATCACTGTAATATTAACAGTCCTGAGTACCATGTGCGAAGATGATTCGGTCGTAAGCCCAGCAGAATACCTATAAAAAAAACTAGGAAAGCTTTCACATAAAAACAAAAAAATAAAGAAATTGGGGAGCAACTTCAGAATACCCGTCCACTCCATTTACATGTGTCGGTGTGCTTTGAAGAACGAGGAATATAACAATAGTTGAGCCGAAATTGGTCTACAGGCATATACAACGCGGAACACAGACAACTTGCGCGTAAGGAGTTAAATAAAAATCCTGTTGTACTAGAACAATCAAAGGAGAAATAAACCTATACATCGAGCTCCAGGAACATAAGCTCGATCAGATAGCTGCAAGAAACATTAGAATTTCTCTAGACAAACCTATAGCTTGCTCGAAGTAAAGCTACGGAATCTCCGAAGGAAAACGTAGGAAGACAAATATGATACCTGTGATAATAAGAATCTACCTACTGTACTTGCAATCAGTTCTAATGATAGCCGGGTCCGGCGTCACAATATAGAATGCGAGTAAGCAACACGTTCACAGTGAATGTCATATTTTGTCCCTTAAAAGCAAATACTTCGAGACTTAAAAACAAATCTTTCAATAGAAAATAGCCCAAACAATACACTAACGCATGGCAAATTATAGAGGTGTCAAACTCAACGAAGCAACACACAGATAACAGCGCGCAGAAATGATGCAGACCTATGACCTCTTAAAATTTGCCTTTTAGCACGATCTAACGGCTCTAGCTTTCTCCTAATAACACAATACGAAATGCCCTTCATAAACAAGAGTGAAGCGACAAAAAGGTCGAACGACCGAAAAATAAACGGCAAATCTAGTGTACAAATGGCACGAAGCGTAGAAGTTGTGTTTGGCCTGACTATTTTATTTACCTGTGATAAGAATCTACCTGCTGTACTTGCAAACAGTTATAATCATAGCCGAGTCCGGCGTCCGGCACAATATAGAATGCGAGTAAGCAACACGTTCACAGTAAATGTCATATTTTGCCCCTTAAAAGCAAATACTTGGAGACTTAAAAGCAAATCTTGCAATAGAAATGAGCCCAAACAATACTCTAACGCATGGCAAATTATAGAGGTGTCAAACTCAACGAAGCACTGGCACGCAGAGTAACAGCGCGCACAAATGATGCACAGCTGTCATGCAGACCTATGACGTGTAAAGGCTCTAGCTTTCTCTGACTTTCTCCTAATAACGCAATACGAAATGCCCTTCATAAACAAGAGTGAAGCGACAAAAGAGTCGAACGACCGAAATATAAACGGCAAACCTAGTGTACAAATGGCACGAACCGTAGGAGTCGTGTTTGGTCTGTCTATTTTATTTACCTCAGCAAAATAACATGCGGAGCCTGGAAATGACGACGTGGTTAAACTCAAACGTGAATGGCGAAAAAAAGATGACAAAACATTAACTGTATTGCAGAGTAAACTGACAATGTTTTGAAATTATGTGTAATTACCTTCTTCATAACCTTTTTTTTGGAAAACGCGAAAACCTGGGTTGGTCGAACGACGCTAAACGGTCGAAAACGGCGAATAGCCTTAGGGGACAAAGAAAAATTACACCAGGCCCACAAACGAGGATCTTGGACAAACAAGTACCTGGTCAAAACTGGTAGCAGCATATCTTCCCGTAGCCCGACTTACGATCTTAGATCGTCTTGTTTTGTTTTATTTTGCTCGGCTAATACAAGAGCTCCTGCGAAAAGAACTTCGTGGACATTAATTTGACACAATTGATTGAAATACAGTTTACCTTAAGATTCGCTTTTTATGTCATTTTTTTTGTTATTTACAACTTTCATCTTTCTTTTACCGTGCTGTATTATTTGTCGGGGGCGAAGAAATAATCCAGCTGATTCCTTGTTTTTAAACAGGTTTTTAGATGTTTCTTATCGCCTTTATTTTCCGGGGTTTTCTCAAATGTTATCTGCTATAATGAAAGGGTCGGGTCTAAAAGTGGTCTCAAGTGACCACTGCACTAATGACCACGAGTGACCACTAGTGACATTAAATTAAAATATCACAGTTTTGTTACTATCACGTTATTGCGAAGTCATTTTTGTATCATTTCTTCAAAAGTCTGTAAAAAGCCAGACTACTGAGTGAAATTCGGCATACGTCCGATAATTGCAAAAAAGTCTTCCAAAAATTTACAAAAAAGAAAAAACATAAACTATATACAACAAAAGGTATATTTTATTATGTCACCATGTTATGTAACTTTGACCTTTTCGTGAAGAGTGGAAACCGCAGGTCGTGTTGTAGCCACTGCAAATGTTGCAGCAACAATGTGCGAAACACATGCTTGTAAGAGCAAAACTATAAATAATGAAGGCTTTGGTAATGCGACGAAACAACAAAAGAGACACATTGGCGGTCCGCACAGGCATGTCTTTGCTTTTCTTTTGAGTTTGAAATTTTCCAGACAGGCCCCAACCCTCGTGGAACCCACTCTAGCGTGCATAATGAGTACTTTTATTTACGAAAAATAAAAGATGGCTTAAATCTGCTTAAAGCTTTTTTGACCCACTTTATGCTTTGATTTAAATCCCTTTAAAGGTTTATAAATGTTACATTTACGCTTCCAGTCGTAAAGGTAATGTAAAGTTGACGTAAAGGTTTTTTACCAGCTTTACGACATGAATTAAATTTCTTTAAAGATTTATAAAGGTTAAATTTACGCCTTCATGCTTAAATGTAATGTAAAGATAGTGTAAAGGTTATTGGTCAACTTTACGCCATGAATTTAGTCCTCTTAAATTTTTTGTAAAGCTGCATTCACGCTAGCGCGGGTAAATGTCATTTTGCGTTTGTGTACAGGTTGTCGACCAAGTTTTTACCACGAATTAAATTTCTTAAAGATTTGTAAAGGTTTTATTCACGACATTTACGTGACTGAACGTAAAAGAGTAGCTGTCGAATAACTTCACTCTTTTCTTTTCTTTTTATAACATAGGTATTGCATTAATTGAACGCCATTGGACTTAATGCAGTCCCTCGTTTCCTCTTTAATGAATAATCTTTTTTGCTTTAATTAGTGTAACTCTCAATTGCGCATTTGTTTGGGAAATGCAGTCTACGAGTTGGATGGGGATGGTGTGAGCATTTCTCTCTTTAAAAGTGAGCAGTTGTATCAGCTCTTTTACAGTGTCACTAGCTTCCTAAAACCGAGGTGGTTTTGAGCGCGACGAATTCATTAAAAACTAAAAAACAAGTGCGAAAAGCAATAAGGGGGACACAGGCTCTTTAAATTATGCCTAAATGTTTTCCTTTTTGTCTCAAAATTAACACAAATATTATTGAGCCAGTTAACTGTTCTAGCAAGCCAAAATATTCTAGAGTATTCTAGACTCGAATATGTGATTGTGACGCAGTAGAATATTCGTATCGAAAATACAGGAATACGTTCTGTTCATAATCGTTCGTGGATTTTCGTTGAGTATACTACCCATGTGTCGTACTCTTAGAGTATGATGGCGATCCCTTTGTTACAAGAATTTCAAACTTATCGCAAAGGAACGTAAATTTCCGTACAGGAACCTGAAAGATCATGTTATGATTTAACTGCCTTTCGACAACTTGCCTTCCCACAAGTCGACTTTCATAAAACCAAATAGTGGAACCAGAGAATTAACTCTGAAGTGTAAATTATAGTGCTACTTTAGACCCATGAATAACCCACTGGGCGTTAGCCCTAGTAAAGGGAAACAGGGAACCACACGAGGCAACGAAAAAATCTTTTGACCTCGGTGGGAATCGAACCCACGACCTCCGGATTAGATCTTCCGTCACTCTGCCGACTGAGCTACAAGGTCGCACAGAGAAAGTCGGGGACGATTTTAGATGGTGAATCGCGGCGAAGAGAAAGTAAGGGTACATATGAATGTTGTGCCGCGTAGCACTGGGAACACAAATAGTGGAACCAGAGAATTAACTCTGAAGTGTAAATGATAGTGCTACTTTAGACCCATGAATAACCCACTGGGCGTTAGCCCTAGTAAAGGGAAACAGGGAACCACACGAGGCAAAGAAAAAATCTTTTGACCTCGGTGGGAATCGAACCCACGACCTCCGGATTAGATCTTTCGTCACTCTGCCGACTGAGCTACAAGGTCGCACAGAGAAAGTCGGGGACGATTTTAGATGGTGAATCGCGGCGAAGAGAAAGTAAGGGTACATATGAATGTTGTGCCGCGTAGCACTGGGAACACAAATAGTGGAACCAGAGAATTAACTCTGGAGTGTAAATTATAGTGCTACTTTAGACCCATGAATAACCCACTGGGCGTTAGCCCTAGTAAAGGGAAACAGGGAACCACATGAGGCAAAGAAAAAATCTTTGGGTTCGATTCCCACTATAATTTACACTTCAGAGTTAATTCTCTGGTTCCACTATTTGTGTTCCCAGTGCTACGCGGCACAACATTCATATGTACCCTTACTTTCTCTTCGCCGCGATTCACCATCTAAAATCGTCCCCGACTTTCTCTGAGGTCAAAAGATTTTTTTCTTTTCCTCGTGTGGTTCCCTGTTTCCCTTTACTAGGGTTAACGCCCAGTGGGTTATTCATGGGTCTAAAGCAGCACTATAATTTACACTTCAGAGTTAATTCTCTGGTTCCACTATTTGTGTTCCCAGTGCTACGCGGCACAACATTCATATGTACCCTTCCTTTCTCTTCGCCGCGATTCACCATCTGAAATCGTCCCCGACTTTCTCTGTGCGACCTTGTAGCTCAGTCGGCAGAGTGACGGAAGATCTAATCCGGAGGTCGTGGGTTCGATTCCCACCGAGGTCAAAATATTTTTTCTTTGCCTCGTGTGGTTCCCTGTTTCCCTTTACTAGGGCTAACGCCCAGTGGGTTATTCATGGGTCTAAAGTAGCACTATAATTTACACTTCAGAGTTAATTCTCTGGTTCCACTATTTGTGTTCCCAGTGCTACGCGGCACAACATTCATATGTACCCTTCCTTTCTCTTCACCGCGATTCACCATCTAAAATCGTCCCCGACTTTCTCTGTGCGACCTTGTAGCTCAGTCGGCAGAGTGACGGAAGATCTAATCCGGAAGGTCGTGGGTTCGATTCCCACCGAGGTCAAAAGATTTTTTCTTTGCCTCGTGTGGTTCCCTGTTTCCCTTTACTAGGGCTAACGCCCAGTGGGTTATTCATGGGTCTAAAGTAGCACTATAATTTACACTTCAGAGTTAATTCTCTGGTTCCACTATTTGTGTTCCCAGTGCTACGCGGCACAACATTCATATGTACCCTTACTTTCTCTTCGCCGCGATTCACCATCTAAAATCGTCCCCGACTTTCTCTGTGCGACCTTGTAGCTCAGTCGGCAGAGTGACGGAAGATCTAATCCGGAAGGTCGTGGGTTCGATTCCCACCGAGGTCAAAAGATTTTTTCTTTGCCTCGTGTGGTTCCCTGTTTCCCTTTACTAGGGCTAACGCCCAGTGGGTTATTCATGGGTCTAAAGTAGCACTATAATTTACACTTCAGAGTTAATTCTCTGGTTCCACTATTTGTGTTCCCAGTGCTACGCGGCACAACTTTCACAAAACCAGCCCGGCAGGAAGTTGTGTTACACGAGCGCAACGAATTGTGAAGTCGTGGGAAACTCACGTGACTAATAATAGAACACCGCAGAAAAGTTTGTTCGATAACCTCTAACGCTTTTTACTAATTTGATTTTTCCTCGAGGTTATTTATTTAAACGAAATTGATTTTAAATGTGTTTCGAAACGACTTGCGACGAAATGCATATGCGCATATGATGAACGACCTGCAGCCCACAGCGACGCCGGAAGCCAACAGTGCTCAACCTCGCTCAACCTTCCACAAGCACCGATCAGCGGTTTTCTAAATTAGATACCAGGTTCTGTCGGTTTTCACGCCATTTTCTGGCGTCCATTTTGAAAGGTGTGAAATGTCGTTGTACCCGGGAGCTTGTATCGATCTCTTGGTCCTTTTTTCACTGTTGAGAAACTCTACTTTGGCGGATAAAATTCAGTTCACCTTAAATTCTTCTCTGTGCACCATCTCAAGCAGTTTTTGGTGGCATACATCCGGTGAAAACATCGATACATACGGAGGCACTAATCAATAACAACAGAATTGCAGGTAAGCAGAGGTAAGCCATTGTTGTCTTCCTGTGTGTCTTGTCACAGGCAGCCCAAGCTCTCTTAATGAACCACACAAGGAACACAATATGGCGTCGAATTATAAGGGTTTGTATGGGATTTTCTACAAGATATCCATGAAGGTCGCTAAAAGTGAAAATGTTCAATAAAAATGGCTTACCGTATTCCATACGTGTGTTGTTTTCTCCTGGTGTTGTTATTTTGCCGATTTAACGTGATTTAAGCGATTTTTTGGAATCTTGGTTTTCTCTTCATAAAGAAGAGACAAGGCGAGACACTCCAAGTCCGGACAGCCTGCCGAACGAAGTCAAAAATCCCGGGCTAAAATGTACCCACGGCCACAAATCCACCGCAGAATTCAAGGGCAAAGGTTGATCTTTCATTTCAATTCTCTAGCCACACAATCGCAGCCCTGAGATCGACGCCAGGCCGCTCTTCGTGTCCCAAGTGAAACGAAAAAACGTTGGTAGACCGCCGTGTACAGTTCGAACCCTACACAACGACCGTTGAAATCGGCTTGGTAACCTCGTCATGTTGGCAAACCAAGACTCGCGGGGGTACTAGACCTCAGTTTGTCAACAACACTTCTTTTAACAAACTGAGGTCTAGTACCCCCGCGAGTCTTGGTTTGCCAACATGACGAGGTTACCAAGCCGATTTCAACGGTCGTTGTGTAGGGTTCGAACTGTACACGGCGGTCTACCAACGTTTTTTCGTTTCACTTGGGACACGAAGAGCGGCCTGGCGTCGATCTCAGGGCTGCGATTGTGTGGCTAGAGAATTGAAATGAAAGATCAACCTTTGCCCTTGAATTCTGCGGTGGATTTGTGGCCGTGGGTACATTTTAGCCCGGGATTTTTGACTTCGTTCGGCAGGCTGTCCGGACTTGGAGTGTCTCGCCTTGTCTCTTCTTTATGAAGAGAAAACCAAGATTCCAAAAAATCGCTTAAATCACGTTAAATCGGCAAAATAACAACACCAGGAGAAAACAACACACGTATGGAATACGGTAAGCCATTTTTATTGAACATTTTCACTTTTAGCGACCTTCATGGATATCTTGTAGAAAATCCCATACAAACCCTTATAATTCGACGCCATATTGTGTTCCTTGTGTGGTTCATTAAGAGAGCTTGGGCTGCCTGTG
>JAHPZR010004588.1:0-29179 GCA_019787425.1 Platygyra sinensis
GTTATGCGCGTAAAGTACCGTCGGCCGTTCAGGAGCGATCCCGATGACGGTAAAGGCTTGGTATAGTCCCCCACCATGGGGTGTATCGATGCCCCAGGAACCAGACAGTTAGAGTTGTCTGACTGTTCAGGCAACTCAAAAGGATTGGTCAGCTTAACACCATGTTCACAAGGTCCCAGACCTGAACAATTCACTGTTTGGAGTGCTGAGCAAGGTTTCCGCGATGGGGATAAGAGGTTGCAGTTATGGCGAGACATAGAAGCCAATGTTCTACGCAAGTACGTAGTTCTGGAGCCGATGGCGTTCGTGTCCTGCGCGTGTACCTCTGGTTGGGAGGAATGGTTGATATGACTCGGGAAGATTTTGCAAGATACAGATGCTTTTCACCTTTTGGAGCCATATCATCCCGCCTGCTGTGGGCTAATTGTCGCACGTCGACTGGACGTGATGAGGATAAGCGAGAGTTTTGGCTTCCATCCTCCAAATTGATTAATAACCGTGAAGGATAAATTTTTAGTGTGTGACGGCTGCCTCAGTCGTCTACCAACCTCGAGAAGCTTGCTGGCGATTTGCGCACGTTTACCAACTTTGCAAGCTCTACTCTCTCAGCCAGGGTGGGCTTTAAGCATACATAAATAGGGGTGCATTCAACATACAAAGGAATTCTCCAATGCCTTCCTGAGTCGCACTCCAACGAGTTTGGCATAAGGCGTAGAACCCTCTACTAGACGGGTAGTACCCGCCCAAACGCGCGACTGGGTTGCAGTCGATAGGGTGACGTACGAATCAGAACACCTTCGCCTTCGACACCGTGCATCAAAACCTCGACGCACTGCACACAAGGCAGAGGTGCGAATTTTGTCCGTTGTTTAGCAGTGTCTTTGACCCTCTGGCTGGTGTCTCACCTTTGTTCTGTAGCGAAAACGAGGCTCGTCCATAAGATTCTCGTGCCGCGTTGAAGCTTAGTTGGGACCGACGTGAGTTGCCCCCGTGAGTACGATGTGGTCAAACTTTGGGAGGAAATGGCTTACGACTCGTGCCGAGAGGGGCTTTCTTGTTTTCTGTCGATACGTTTCTGTTATACGAGGGGTGATTTTGAGGCCCGTAATTTCCATCACTTTCATATTTTCATCTAGAGGGGCGTGCTGAAGGGTGTGCTGGATAAGGCTCTAGTATTCCTCCCTGACGTGTTGTTTTGGAAGAGGGCGGTGGCCCTGTACGTTGCCTATTTATGGCTATGTCCCGAGCGTAGCGCCTCTGAGGTCACGTCGTCTATCACGCTCGTTTGGAGTTTCCGCTGCGCCGGGTTAGTCTGTACTTCAAGACCAGAGTAAGCGCTCAAAGAAGAGAAATTGAAGATGCCACTAGCACAAACCCGTTTGTTGGTGGTTTTTGTTAACGACAGCATTTCCGTACTTGGCAGCTCGCGGGTGAAAAACGATACGAAGGCGCTGTTCACAGCCTTTGTACTCTAAATGCGGATTAGGCAATAAATAACGGGGACAGACTCAGTCCAGGGCAACGACGGGGCGATGGTACCAGGGGAGACTTGAATGGGGGACCTTGAGATCCACAGGTGGCCGCATACGTTGCTAGAGGTTAACGCTGAAATTGTGCTTAAACTGGTGAGAGGTGGCTACTGTGGCCGGGATTTAGTTTTGGTAATTCTGAGTGCCAGTGCGAAATGGTGATTCAGATATCATCAACATTGTATCCAGAGATGTGTGACGGGGCGCGGATTCTGACAAGATGGTAGGGATGTTTGTGCGTTGTGGAAGAGTTGGTGGCTCGTTCCTAGTATCCGCGCGCGTGAAGCTAAAGGCATCAGATTATATAAATTCCGAAGAGCAGATATTAAGACGTCGGCCCCTTAACGGTTGTGGTCTCCGAAGGGGCGACCCTAGAGATTCAGAGCCCCTAACGGCCGGGGGGACGTCAAATCATTCTGTGTGGCTGAAGTCCGTGGATTCTCCAATGCCTCCATTTACTTTCCAAAGAGAATGACCTAATTTTCTCGCGCGAAATGGGCGTTCAAAACTATCAAATACCATAACTGATGCTTTTTTGGGAAGAGATGGTGCTTGTGGGATTACCAGTCCTCGGTATGTTGTCGAGGGCCGCGCGTGAGAGATGGACTACGACCCGCCCCGGCGATAAATCGTTACGGTGTGGAGATGAAAATCCTGACAGGATCTTTGAGGATCTTAAAAGATCTTCAAGGACCTGCCAAAGATCCTTAAAGATAAGGATCTTTTAAGGATCCTTAAAAGATCTTTAAAGATCTTTCAAAGAAATTCAAAGATCTTTAATGGAAAGATCTTTCAAGGATCTTCGCTAGGATCCTTTAAGATCCTTGAGGATTCTGTGAAGATCTTTCAAAGATCTTTGAGGAATCTTTGCAAGGATCTTTCAAAGATCTTTGCTAAGATCCTTCAGGATCTTCAAGGATCTTATCAAGATCTTGCTAGGATCCTTGGTAAGATCCCAAAAGGATCTTTGGTAAGATCCTTCAAGATCCTTGAGGATTCCATAAGGATCTTTGAAAGATCTTTGAGGAATCTTTTCAAGGATTTTGCAAAGATCTTTGCTAAGATCCTTCAGGATCTTCAAGGATCTTATCAAGATCTTGCAAAGATCCTTAGCAAGATCCCAAAAGGATCTTTGCTAGGATCCTTCAAGATCCTTAAGGACTATATGAGGATCTTTGAAAGATCTTTGAGGAATCTTTGCAAGGATCTTTCAAAGATCTTTGCTAAGATCCTTCAGGATCTTCAAGGATTTTATCAAGATCTTACAAGGATCCTTGGTAAGGTCCCAAAAGGATCTTTGCTAGGATCCTTCAAGATCCTTAAGGATTATATGAGGATCTTTCAAAGATCTTTGAGGAATCTTTGCAAGGATATTGCAAAGATCTTTGCTAAGATCCTTCAGGATCTTCAAGGATTTTATCAAGATCTTGCAAAGATTCTTGGTAAGAGTGAACAGGATCTTTCCTAGGATTCTCAAGATCCTTGATGAGCATCTTGCTGAGTTAGTCAGATTTTCCAGCAAGTATGACTTTACCTTGTTCAAAGTAGTGCATGTTATCAGCTTGTCAGCTGATATAATTAGAACACCTTAGAACCATTTATAATTGTTGTTACAGTTTATTACAAATCTACAACAGGTCTGACTCAATCTCATACATTACAATGTAAAGACAGGGTTCAAAAACAGATTCGCTCCATAGTTCCTCTAATGTATCATACAGGAGAACCAAACTCGATTAAGTTCAATTTTGGAGCGACAACTGAATAAGACGGCAATATTTCATCAAACTTAGTTCAAAAATCTTGTGGTAAGCAATTTTCCATGAGAAAATATGCATTCTGAATTCTAATGTACCTTAAGGAACACACAGGTTGAATGAGAAAGAGATGACAATCACTTGCCACATGAGACTTCTTCATAAACACTACCATGCATAATTTCCATGCTTCTCACAAGTAGATAGTTTTAACTCTATAAGAATAATTTCTTGGGATACTAGTTATACTCTTCTTCAAATGATGTCTGAACACTCTCCAGCCTGTGTCAGGCCTTTAAATTCGGTAAAAAGCCGGTAAAAAGCCGAGTTTTCGGTGGACCGCATGAACCGCCATCTTGGATTTGAATGTTGATAAGACCCTGGGGACGAGTTTGCTATAACCCATGATGCAATGTTCTGAGAAAGGCGCTTGTTTCAACGGTCACTGAACGAGGTTTGGAGGACAGTTTGAAGATGTTTGAAAGCCACAAAATCTGGATCTGTTGTCTCTATGAGAGATTGTAAGTATAAAGAATCATTAGGCGTCTGGATTTAGACTTAAAATAGTGTTTTTGATGATCTGTACTCCAATGATATTTACAATGTAAGCTTATATCACTAAACTCGATCTTGGCCGTTTTGGATCTACCTTAATTCTTAGTCTCTCTTGGGTCTTTCTTCTTGTCTTTAGTCAGCTTTTCTGTATTGCAATCATAACTTAAACCAAAAACAGTTTAAAGCATGTCATAGAAGTCGATCTGAACGCCTGTTTCTGTTTTTATGAGCAGTTACCATCAGGGAACTTCAAAGTGGAAACAGAACACGAACTTATGATATGATTTTGATCACATGTCGCTTACATGTAATTGTTGTGTGCCTATCTTTTCTAGTTATTGAAGCAGAAAAGCTTGAAGTACATGGAACTACATGGTTATAAAGCTAAGTGAAAAACAATTGACAAACATGGGCAATGACACTTTCACCATATAAGACTTAAATATATTTCAATTATAATCTGTTGGACTGCATGGAAAATGCAGTGTTAGTAGTAGTCTTGACTTGAGTGCGAAACTTGAAACTTTGAATTTTGAACAAAGATGTTAGTAAAAGAAAAATTCTGTATGACACAAAGAAACCCTTCGATTTTAGCAAATAAAATAAATCATGAACAGAAACAACATGTTCCAGCTGGTCTTTAATCTTGTGTGGGCTCTTTCCTTGGATACTGGGCAAAAAATCTTAGTGATTTTCATCAAGTGTAAATATTAGGAGGTTAATGTTGGCGAGTCATTGTCTTTTGGTGCTTGTGTTGTTTAAATTTCCATTTGCTTCTTGATTTAATGCCACCGTTTTTTTATAATTCTGGGCTTTTGACCTGGCTTTATATTTATTTCATATGGCACATAATTTTGCAATTTCATAAATCTCATTGTTTAATGGCTAAATGTGGCTCTCATGTGCCCTATTTTATAGCTATTATAAACCCTATTAAAAGGCTATTGTAAGACTATTTTAACCCTATTGTGTCTATTTTAAAACTATTTTAAACCTCTTTCATGTTTATTTCAAAGTCTCTTTTATGTCTCTGTGATTCATGTAGTATTATTATTTAATTGTAGTGGTGCAATAGGCCATTTCGGAGTTCTCTATTAACTATAAACATGATTTTAGTTTTTATTAAGACTGATTGATGAATTTTGGATTATTTATACTTAGCAAATGGGAATGCCAGTGATGTTTAGTTTTCACCTTTGAGCATTTTTTCTGGATTTGCTAAGAATTTCATCACTGTATATAATTTTAGATATTTCTCCTAGTAATAATAAAAGTATTTCTTTATACACAAGCAAATGTTTTTTCATGAAGTCTTTTGTGATAGCTCTTAATGTAAAATTACTTGCAGATCTCAGAAGAAAATCCTGCACGCACCTTTTACATTGTTAAACCCTTACTGTATCTGGCAGTTCACAGTTTTATTGTCTCAAGGCCTTTAAGGGTGAGATTAAATGCAGACAAGTGACTGTCCTAAATAAATTTACAGAACCATTGGAGATCGTTAAGGAGCTTTTAATAAAAGTGAGGATCTTCAAGGGTGGCAGGAATAGACAAAGATCTTTGTAAGACCCTCAAGGATCCTACTGGGTTTTGAAGATCTTAGCAGGAATAAACAGGGATCTTGTTCTGATCCTCAAGGATCTGTAAAGATCGATCTTGGCAAGAAGTTTGAGGATCTTGGCAAGAATATTGGGGATCTTGAAAGATCTTTGAGGAGAATTATAAGGATCCTTGAAGATCTGTGTAGGACTTTGGCTTTCTCCTTAAGGATCCTTGAAGATCTTGATAGGAATAGATAAAGATCTTTGAAAGACCTTCAAGGATCCCTCAAGAACCTTGAAGATCATGGCAGGATCTTTTTAGGATCCGTGAAGATCCTTGAGGATCTTGGCAAGACGATTGAGGATACTTGAGGATCTTGGCAAAAATATTGGGGACCTTGAAAGATCTTTGAGGATACTGACAAGAAATTATAAGGATCCTTGAAGATCTGTGTAGGACTTTGGCTTTCTCCTTAAAGATCTTTGAAAGACCTTCAAGGATCCTTCAAGAACCTTGAAGATCTTGGAAGAATCTTTTTAGGATCCTCAAGGATCCATGAAGATCCTTGAGGATCTTGGCAAGAAGTTTGAGGATCCTTGAAGATCTTTGCAAGAATATTGAAGATCCTCAAAGATCCTCAAAGATCTTTGAGGATCTTTGCAAAGATCCTTGAGGATCTTGCTGAAGATCCACAGTAAGATCTTAAAAGATCCTCATGGAGATCTTCAAGGATCTTTGAGGATCTTACAAAGATTTTCACCAGGGTGGCAGTCAGACCTGGGTTTTTTCCTGCACTGTAGCATGTTATGGAAAAGTATATGTCAGACTGTCAAAAACATGCATAAGGTCAATACCTGCCAAATCGGTTCTACTTCGCCCGGAAACATTGTAAAGTATCTCTCATCAAGGGCTGTAGGGTGCTCAGTGCTCAGTTTCAGATTGGTCCAGCACTGATTAGGTACTTAACCAAGTTGCCAAACACAAGTAATGCCAAGCGATCCGAGCCGTACTTTGAGAGGCGTGACTTGAAGATGGAGATCTGTAAACAAGGAACAATACATAGGATTAAAGTCAGTGACTATATACAAGAATGGCATATCATGCCAACAGTAAACACCAATTTCTGTAGCATGAAATTACACGGAGTATTACCCGGCCAGAGATGCCAACATAGAAAATATCCTGAGAGATTGTTTGATTTTCTCTTCTCACTTATGTTCTGTTGAATCAAGTTAAACATCTCCAAACATCCCTTAATTTTGTGTCCAGGACTTTTGGCGGTCCCTACAGAAGACCACAAGATTTGCCCCATATTTGGGAGACTCCCAGATGACCCAGGAATGTTGACAAGGCTGCCCCCCAAAAACCAAAATACTCCGAAGGAGCAATGTGACTCTGAGTGTGGCTAATAGACAATAAAGCCAAGGCTTATCTCACTTTCTGTAGAATTACATGCCAGTGACTAGGAGCAATTACCTACTCATCCCTAAATGGGGTGCTAGTCCATCACTGGGTTGCGTCCACTGTTATAAACTCTTGTCCTTATCAGTACACCCCGGTGGGGAGAGGCAGAGCGAGAGCAAAGTTTGCTGCCCAAGAACACAGCACAATTCACCCTTGTCACACGGCGGCCATATTGGATATGACGTATGTGCTTTAGGCATGAAGTCGAGGCGATGCCTGGCTAATCTGAGGTTTGCAGCTAATCATGCCAAACAAGGATCATTGTAGTGTGCCCTTGTGCTCAAATAACAGATCAAAAGATAAATTAGGAATTACCTTCCATCGCTTTCCAGTTGACAAATATGCAAAGGAAAGCTGGATTGTAAGAATTCATCGAGATGTTGCCAAAAATTTCCAGGTTAGTGATTGTGGTTTACGACTTCAATCTAGCAAGCTATATCTGAAATCAATTTGATCAGGTTTACAAAGTAATTTAATCGACTAGAGTTATGTGTAGAGCCGAGCTGCTCTTCTGCTACGTTCCGTATGTACTTTTATTGCCCGTAATAAAACGTTACAATCGTTCTTTAGATTTCGAGAAGCATAAAGGTTAGCTCGGAACATTTCTAACATCGGTAGGTTTTGGAACGACCTTTGCTGGGAAACGTGCATAATTTAACCAAAGGTTCATTTTTTTCTGTATTTCGCTAGACAGTGCCTTCTCCAAACAATCAACAAATGCAGAAGGGACTGAATCTTTCCTGAAGTTTCCCAGAGACGGTCGTTCGAAAGTCTGATGGTTTAAAATGTTCCGAGTAAACC
The DNA here is from genome assembly GCA_019787425.1 of Platygyra sinensis. Taxonomy (NCBI): domain Eukaryota; kingdom Metazoa; phylum Cnidaria; class Anthozoa; order Scleractinia; family Merulinidae; genus Platygyra; species Platygyra sinensis. Next base: position 7,649 of record JAHPZR010004588.1, read on the forward strand.
TTTGTGCTTCTCAAAATCTAAACTGAGAACAATTGTAATGTTATTGCGGGCAATTAAAGTACCTAAGGAACGTAGTAAAATAACAGCTCGGTTCTACACATAATTCTAGTCTATCAAATTACTTTGTAAACCTGAACAAATTGATTTCAGATAAAGTTTACTTAGCTAGAAGTCGTAAACCACAATCACTAAACTGTCCGAGAGGTTTTTGCCAACATCTCGACGAATTCTTACAATCCAGCTTTCCTTCACATATTTGTCGACTGGAAAGCGATGGAAGGTAATTCCTAATTTATCTTTTGATCTGTTATTTGAGCACAAGGGCACACTACAATGATCCTTGTTTGGCTTGATTAGCTGCAAACCTCAGATTAGACACGCATCGCCTCGACTTCATGACTAAAGCACATACGTCATATCCAATATGGCCGCCGTGTGACAAGGGTGAATTTCCCCAGCTATGGGGCGCCGATTGTAAATTTATTATTTAGACCGAATTTATGCCATTTTCCCCTTATTTATAAATAATTGGAAATGCCAGAAAATTTATTTATAAATGAGACACAAGAACTTGTCCGTTGATATGTAAATAATTATTTTAGGATCGTCCTGATTTACAAATAATCTTTTACCATAGAGTTATTATATATAAATAATAAACTAAACATCTTCAATTATTTATATATCAGGTCATCTCCAAAAAAAGTTATTTACATATCATAAAGTTTGTAAAACTTATTATTTGTAAATAAATTGTTTACTAATAGCCAGGAGTCTAAATTCATTCTTTACAAATAATGAATTTCACCTCGCTGAGTGTAAATTTATTATTTTGAATTAACGAATTTAAGCGAGGGTGTAAATTCATTATTTAGAAATAATGAAGTTTCATCTCGCCGAGTGTAAATTTATTACTTATAAATAATGAACTTAACAGAGTGTGTAAATTCATTATTTAGAAATAATGAAGTTTTAGCTCTCCGAGCGTAAAAAAAAATCGCAGAAGGAAGGAAAGCATTTGACCCAAAGGTGAGCCTGTTCGCAGGTTAAATTCTTTGTCACCTTTGGGCGGGTAGTGTTGCGTGACACTTTGTTTGGCTTGATCAAACCACGTGACTAGGCAGGACTATCCCAGGCAAACCCACAGATTGTACCCATGGAAAAATAAATGCCATTTACTTTTAAACCATTGTTGATTTTTAATAGCGACTTTAACTTAGCACGCCTCACGTGATTCGTTCAGAACTCTCTGGAGCTCCAGGGACATCTGACGATGTCAACATCGACGACTCCTGACGACTCGACGCAACAGTTACGTTGGCATTCCAAATCCTCCTTCATTTGTGATACCAAATTCCAAGTTCTCTTTAACAGGGCAACAGTTACTATGACATTCCAAATCCTCCACCATTTGTGATACCAAATTCCTTATTCTCTTTAAACTGACTAAAAGTATTGTGTGGCACTGGCAGCTGGATCGAGCAAGCGCATGTGTTTAAGCCTTTGGATTCCTGCCACCCTCCGCACTATAAGAGTGCTGAAAATTTACAGAGGGTTCAACTTCAAAACCAATAGGAGGGATCTCTCTACACCCCATTGCGAAGAAGAGGATGTCTTCAAGGGTGATGACACCATGGTTTTCTAGGGGAGAAGACTCATCTGTTAAATGTTGAAGATCACAGAAATGTTGCGATAAATGAAATTCCCGGGGTGAAATTCATATATTCAAGTGTTTGAAGCTGAGGAAGAGCGTTGTTATTGTTTTCTATTTTTTGGTTACTTGATGCTAAAAACGTCCTAATGTACTAAGCTACATAGGGACTAAGACTGGGATTGGGGCAAAAATGTTGGTCACGATTACGTTGGTTTTGAGTAATCTGCCTTCCCACCCTTAAACCACTAGAAAAAGGAAAGAGTTCTTCCCGGCGTGAGTTGCGTTCACTCAAAACACTCCCGACAACAAATATTATTATTTTGGCACTGGCAGGTTTATTCCTTCACTAACAATGAACTCGAAATTTTCAATACCGCACTCGGCGGCCACGTGTGGTATTGAAATTTCTCGTTCATTGTTAGTGAACTCGCGCAGGTAAATCCCGATAATTCACTCGCCGAGTGCGTTAACCTGTAAATAATAAATTTTCACTCGGCGAGATGAAATTTCATTATTTCTAAATAATGAATTTACACTCTCAGTTAAGTTCATTATTTATAAATAATAAATTTTACACTCGGCGAGGTGAAATTCATTATTTGTAAATAATGAATTTACACACTCGCTTAAGTTCGTTATTTCTAAATAATAAATTTACATTCGGCGAGGTGAAATTCATTATTTGTAAATAATGAATTTAGCCTCCCGGCTAAATAATTTATTTACAAATAATAAGATTTACAAACTTTATGATATGTAAATAACATTTTTAGAGATGAACTGATTTATAAATAATAGATTTTGTTTAGTTTATTATTTATATATACAACTCTATGGTAAAAGATTATTTGTAAATCAGGACAATCCTAAAATAATTATTTACATATCAACGGACAAGTTCTTTTGTCTTATTTATAAATAAATTTTCTGGCACTTTCAATTATTTATAAATAAAGGGAAAATGGCATAAATTCGGTCTAAATAATAAATTTACAAACGGCGCCCCATACCCAGCTAGGCGCCCCATACCCAGCTAGGCCCCCCACCTAGGGTTCAAACTGAGAGTAACTAATGTGCGAGCCTGCGAGCCGGAGCCGGGGCCTCGAGCTGCGAGCCGCGAGCCGCGAGACACCAACCTAATTTTGCGAGCCACTGAGGATTTCTTTTACCAGGCCTTCTGATAGGGTGCGATTAAAAAATGCAGATTATGCGAAATTTTCAGTTGAGATTGTGCGATTAGAAAGGCCAATTGTGCGATAAATTATGTAAATTGTGCGATTTTTTTCCTAAGCAATTTAAAGCTTGTTTTATAAGGTTTCAGAGGACGAAAAACACTTCTGTGTTGCCCTAAAGACATTTTGAACACAAAGGAACAGTAATTGTATCTTCAGTTGACATTACATGTAGTTGGGATAAATTGAAACTGAGGTCTTCTGCACTATCAGTGCACCACGTTAAAAGTTGAAAGGTAACAGCTAACATGCAGCGAAATCATTGATCAAAATTGATACTCTTGCATGCTACAGTGTCTAACTACCTTCTTACGCTTTGTTTTTATGTGCAGTATTTTATTTTTGAACACAACAAACTGGCTTTTTAAATTTATTCTTCAAGGATCGTCAATATAACAATATTGAATTTTCAGTTTTTAAACACTTCTCAATTTGTGCAGACGTTTTGCAATTTAGAACCGTTTTCAGCGTTTGCTGTTTGCTTCCTTGGTTTTGCTCCACTCTCTGCTTGTGTATTGCTGACTCGAGGTGCTCGTCCACCACGGACTTTCGGACATGGTCTATAACAATATTGCACGATGAGCAAAACATCAGTCCATCGCCCACGTAGAATGTACCTTCGGGATACTTGCTTGCTCAATCGTGAGCTGTCATATAAGGCGGAAGGTGAGAACTTGCTTTCTTGGTCAAAGAAACAGCGGGCGTTTTCACTACAAACTTATCCAGGAGTATGGTTTTATCGGTTTTCAACGAAAGAAAATACATTTTGCCGAAGGACTGACAGCTTGGCTTATTTTTCACATCTGTATACTTGCAATCATTTCAGCTGTTCCGATTGGCTAACCCGAACAAAGGGGTTATTTGTTACACCAATAGGCAACTCTTTAAGAGCGAATGTTCTTAATGGTGAAACATATCGCAGCAACAGCCAAACAATAAATTCTGCTCATATTCTCAGGTTAGATAGGCCTTAGTGTGAAACAAATCACGACATACTTCGTTTGGCTGAATATCGATTTATTTACGAGAAAATCGATAATAACCGAATTCCGTCAAAATCCCGCTTTTGGAGCTCAAAATTTAAGACGAATCTCGAAGCTTCGCGTCACAAAATCAAACAACCTAGACCAATAAAAACTATCACATCTTGAAAACCAACATCAAAACATATGTTGACAGCAAATTTATGGCAAGCCAAGCATGACAAAAGTGGGTTGAGTTGAAAATCACCTATCGAGTCTCAGTGATCGATGTGTGAGAATGAGAAATCACTGTGCGAGATTGGAAAATCACTACGTGAGATTAGAAAATCAATGTATGAGAAATTAAAATTGCTATACGAGCATAAAAAGATGTCATGCGAGATCATAAGTACCAATCGAGAATGAAAAACTGCCATGCGAGATTGAAATTAACTGTTGAGAATGAAAAATCGTTGTGTGAGAAAAAGAAATCACCATTCGAGATTATCGATTGGTTTTTTTCTGAGCCGGTGATGTATAACCAGTCAGCGGAGAGTATTTTGGCAGTCAGTATAAAACAAGGACTGCGGGCTACGGGCTACGGACTACGAACTATGGACTATGGACTACGGTCTACGGACTACGGACTACGGACTGGGTATAAAACACGGACTCAGGTATAAAACGCGGACCGAGCATTACGGACTCGGTATAAAACACGAAGAAAGCTTCTCTATTGAATAAATTCTCGCACAAACGTTTCAGTCATAAATAGAAGCTATCTGTATAAATTATAGAGGTCTCATTTCCCGAAAGTTCCCGCTCATACAGGTTTAACCATACTCAAGAGGAAAATGATGGGATTTTCTCTTGCCATAGTCGATTGCCGAAAAAGAAATAGAAGACACTGAAAGTCACAAAATTGACGAGCTGTATGAATTTTTGAATGATTCAAACCATGATTAAATGTTTTGAAAGATCAACAGTCGGGAGAATTGAGGAGAATTCGAACGACACGTCCCGCTGTTCGTTTACACGATCATGTATTAAATAAATACACATAAATATGGCCACGGCGAAATGAGGAACAAAAAGTTGATAAATAGAAGAAACGACATTACACAAGCATGGCAGTTCTACACGCTTAATATCGCCTTGGAAAAGGCAGGGACAAAAAAAAGAAAAAAAGTTCTTACAACACGGGGTATTTGTATTTGGTCACTCACCCAAGTACTATCCCCGCCGAACAGGGCTTAATTAACTTTGTTGAGCAGAAGAAACATGTTGCTGTCCTTGTGGTATAGTGACTCACCCAAGATAGCCGGCATTGGAGGTGAGGGCTGCGATATATAGTTTCATATATTAATTCTTCTTTTCTTGCAAAGTTTCGATTTCCGGTAAGACAGTACATGAGGAGATGTAACGCTGTTGAAAACATTCACATTCACAAAGTTATCGGTCCGTGAGACCGAATTATCTTCGTCCGAGAGACCGAGGCAATTATTTCGAAAGTGCCGCATGTCCGATCACCAAAGCATATTCCTCTAACTTTTTATCCTCTACTTTCCCAGCCATGCAGTATCAGATATTTTTTTCTCTTTTTGATACCTTTTCTCATCTTAGAAATTTTAAAAAAATGCTTCCACCGTGGAGTCACTATACCACAAGGACAGCAACATATGTTTCGTCTGCTCAACAAAGTTAAGCCCCGTTCGGCGGGGATAGTACTTGGGTAGGTGACCAAATACGAATACCCTGTGTTGTAAGAAATTTATTTTTCGTTTTTTCCCCTTCCTTTTCCAAGGCGATATTAAGCGTGCAGAGCTGCTATCCTTGTGTAATGTCGTTTCTTCTATTTATCAACTTTTTGTTCCTCATTTCGCCGTGGCCGTATGTATGTGTATTTATTTAATACATGATCGAACAAATGAACAGCGGGACGTGTCGTTCGAATCTCGACTGTTGATCTTTCAAAACATTTAATCATGGCTTCAATCATTCGAAAATTCATACAGCTCGTCAATTTTGTGACTTTCAGTGTCTTCTATTTCTTTTTCGGCAATCGACTATGGCAAGAGAAAATCCTATCATTTTCTCTTGAGCATGGTTAAACCTGTATGAGCGGGAACTTTCGGGAAATGAGACTTCTATAATTTATACAGATAGCTTCTATTTATGAAAACGTTCGTGGGAGAATTTATTCAATGTAGAAGCTTTCTTCGTGTTTTATACCGAGTCCGTAATGCTCGGTCCACGTTTTATACCCAGTCCGTGTTTTATACCCAGTCCCTAATTAATTGCTTAGTCCGCGTTTTATACTTAAGTCCGTGTTTTATACCCAGTCCGTAGTCCGTAGTCCGTAGTCCACAGTCCATGTTTTATACTGACCGCCAAAATACTCTCCGCTGACTGGTTATGCATCACCGGCTCAGAAAAAAACCAATCGATAATCTCGAATGGTGATTTCTTTTTCTCACACAACGATTTTTCATTCTCAACAGTTAATTTCAATCTCGCATGGCAGTTTTTCATTCTCGATTGGTACTTATGATCTCGCATGACATCTTTTTATGCTCGTATAGCAATTTTAATTTCTCATACAGTGATTTTCTAATCTCACATAGTGATTTTCCAATCTCGCACAGTGATTTCTCATTCTCACACATCGATCACTGAGACTCGATAGGTGATTTTCAACTCTCAGATATACGTTAACTGCGCAGACGCGTTTTATACGCACATACGCGTATAACTATACGCACATATGCGTATGATTATACGCACATACGCATATGGTTATACGCACATACGCGTATATTTGTACGCATATACGCGTATAGTTATACGCACATACGCGTATATTTACACGCGTATATACGCATATACATGCGCGTTTGATGTGTCTTTGTTATTCAGGACGAAAACTTTTCTTTGTGTTTCTCTGTTGTGAAAGAGAAAGAGTCTAAAAAAGCGACGAGCCGACAACAGAAAATTAACATATTCCACAATACTAATGTGATCATATTACAAACACGCACGCCACATCGCTTCATGTATTTATTGAATAACGAGAAGAAGCAGTTCATCTGCTTTATCTTTTGCTGTTGATGAATCAGACCGAAGAGAAAAATATTACTTTAAAACTCGCCATCTAAACGCGTGGATCATCTGGACGGTTCTTCAAAGCGAAATTTGCAAATGCCGAATTCACTTCGCAAATTCTCCGACAAACTACCGTTTCTTTGACACTTGCTTGATCATAAGGTACAAAAAATGGAGATAAAATCGAAACAGACGCTTGCAGTCCCTATTTTAACACGTGAACTTTAATTTTTTTTACAGGCAAAATCTGTGTTTCGGCACGTGTCGGCAAGAATTTAGCGTTCTTAGCTTAAGAACGATCCTCGTCGAAAAAATTATATCTCCGGTTATATTTGACCCAGATCATTCATTCAAACGGTAAAATACTCTTTGCCTGATGAAAAAATTGTTTATCAAAGTTTCTATGGTGCGCCACCACGTTTAGTTATTTTTTACATCAAGGAAAAGTTCTGTGTTTCGGACGCGTCGGCAAGTCGCTTGCGAGATGTTTGTTGTCTGAAGCGGCGTTCCGAAGACTTTGTCGAAAAAATTATATCTCCGGTTATATTTGACACAGATCACTCATTCAAACAGTAAAATGCTCTTTGCTTGACGAAAAAATTGTTTATCAAAGTTTCTATGTCGCGCTGCCTGACATTTAGTTTCTTTTTTCTTCAAGGAAAAGTTCTTTGTTTTGCATACGTCGGCATGTCGCTTCAGTCGCTTGCGAGATGTTTATTGCGTTCCGAAGGCCATGTCGAAAAAATTATATCTCCAGTATATTTGACACAGATCGTTGAGATTTAGTTATCGTGACCATCGATTTTTAATACAAATAACTAAACTAGAGGCGAATCAAATTCATCAAAATTTGCACACGAGTCAGACCTGGTAGGGAAATATCTCTGGGTCGGGTAGCGGGCCCCTTTTCAACACCACCATTTCCCAATTTTCAAGTTTCACCCATAGGATTAGTACCTAAAAAGTACTCGGATAAGTTCCGCACTATTTTCCACCTCTCATTCCCAAAGTCAGGTGTCACTAGCATAAACTATTCAATTTCAAAGGAAGATTTCAGCCTGAATTATATCACCATTGATGATCTGGGCTGCCATGACCTTAGCTTTCTTTGGTTTCATGCGGTTAGGTGAACTGACATGTAACTCCCGATTTAGCTCTGATGCTCATCTTACACCTCTTGATATTATCTTTCATCCATCCCAGTCCAATCCCTCTCATCTTTTAGTCAGAGTCAAGGCTTCTAAAACTGATCTCTTCAGGATGGGGCATCTCCTTTTAATAGAACAAACTAATCAGGGTATCTGCCCTGTAAATGCAATGAAGCATTATCTTACCAGGAGGGAAATTACACCTGGACCTCTTTTTGTTTTTGCTTCTGGGCGTACATTGACTAAGGATGCATTAACTGCTGAGACTAGGCAACTTCTCTCTCATTTGGGTTGTCAAGCATCCGATTATGCCGGTCATAGCTATCGAATTGGTGCAGCAACAGTTGCAGCTTCAGCGGGCCTTCCCTCATGGTCGGTTACAACATTAGGCAGGTGGTCATCTGATTGTTATGAGAGATACATCCGATGCCCACAGGCAGTTTTATCTAGGGTTGCTTTGAAGCTACTTCAAAACTCGAGTTAGTTATTGTTACATTGTTTGTGCAGCAACAGCTGCAGCCTCAGCAGCCCCACCCCCCCCCCCCTCCCCCATGGTTGGTTAAAACATCAGGAGTGTGTGGTCATCTGATTCTTGTGAGAGAGATATATCCAATGCTCACAGTTAATATTATCTGGGGTTGCTTCCAACCCACTTCAAAACTCAAGTTAATTATTGTTTACATTGTTGCCTGGAGTGGTTTTTGGTAAACCCATTTTATTTACTGGTGTGTAATTCTGCAAGGTTATTTCATACTAAACTTTTTTACTATTTAGTGCTTTGCACAGTATCTGATATTTTCATGAGCTTCTGTTCATTGGGTCTTAGAAAAAACCACTCTACGCATCTTAATTTATTAAAGCATATCATCAATGGCTTTAGCATATCATTTAATATTTGTTCTCTTCGTCTTATGGGGAATACACTTTGTGTATTTTTAGGGATTAAGTGCTCCCATGCTGGCCACACTTTCACCCATAGACTCATGGCAGCTATTCATTCTGAGGATTGGTACCCCTATAGCTGTGTTGCCTTGGGAATGAGTGTTATCCCGGGAGATTATCACCTCCTGTAGGGGATTACTACCCCTTCCACGGCCAAGGGATTATCACCCTTGAGAGAGAATTATCATCTCTCTTTGTTGCATAATACTAGCTCTAGACCAGCATGTTATGTCAGCAATTTTGCGACTGGAGTGCTTAATCCCCTACCCCTTTACCCCACAAAGTGTGTTCATATTCTTGTCCTAGCTAAGGGGTTGATAGCATTAATGAAAAGATCTTTGCCAAGGAACCATGCATGGCACTTTAATTGGACTGTCTTCTGTCCACTATGTGTTACAAAACCAGAAAGATGTTGATTACACTGTATCTCTTATTAGTATCAATACATGTAACAGTGCTACAGAATGGACGAGGAATTCATTGTTTGTACATGTAGTGTGTTGCGTGTAAATTAAATATGTAAATCTTGTTCTTTGATGGACTTAAAGGAAGTTAAATGTTTTTAAAACACAACCCTTCAGGTAGTTTAACTTCTTTTTTTTGTTTTTTTGTTTTGTTTTTCAGGCCAGCCCAGTATCTTTCAGGAAGCTTGTGCTGAAGTACTTTGGTAACTCCACGTGAAGAAACCCAAGAAGATAATTGATGTCAATTCCACCCCTAGAGGCTCGAACTGTACGATCTTTCATGGTCACTCTTACTGATCTGTGGTTGCGTGCTACTTCACCATTTTGTGGCACTGCAGGGGTGTTTGTGTGGATATCAGTATTGGTTTGGGATGACGTTGGGTGCCTTGTGGCATGAATAAAATGGATGTCGTTTTCTACCAGAAGTATGAAATTTCCATTCGTTGAGAGAAATTTGTTTTTCTTAAAATAAGCGTGATTGTAAACAAAATTTTGCCATTACTCCTGGAGTCACTGTCTGCCAAAAGAGAGATATCCAAGTCATGAGCATAAAATGTTCTGAGTTAGACTGAGCTATTATAAGAAGAAAACCTTATTTCGGTCCAGTTGATTAACACTAATTGGCAGCTTTTAAACAACTTAGCACAGAATTGAAGTCTGCTTGCTTTAATTTGTTCCTATTCTATAATAGTACACGTATAAATTCTATTTTGCTTGCAAAAATCTGTAATGTTCGTTGCATCTTTTACTTGTTGATGATAACAAAGTAAACAACAGCTCTATTTGTTTTAAACATATGTTGTACTTTCCATTCGTAAAATATAATGATTTTTTTTTACACCTGGAAGAGATACACTGCATGTACAGACCCTCAGGTCCACAATAAGCTCAAGAGCTTATTTTGTTGCTGTCTGAACTGCTTACCTTCTGTGCAAGGTGTATTTTTTTCCTTATTTCTTCCATGTTTGTTTTGGCAGGGTTTTTTAATAGTTTACGATGGAGTGAGGGTGGCAGCTGTAGCCAAGCATCAGTCCTGACACACTAAGAGAGGAGTAACTTGCCCCACTCATTTTCAGTTGGAGACCATTGGCCTTCTGCATGGGACAACTTTTCTGATAACAAGTGAAAAATGTTATCAGCATTGGTTATGTCAATCTAAATATAGGGTTTTTAATCTATGTTTTGTTTTCATATCCTTCAGTTTTAACAGAGTGCATGTACCTAAACTTCAGTTTACCCAGCAGCTTGTGCTTGTAAGGTGTGTTTTGTTACAGTAACCAAGTGCTGTTTATACAGTGAGCATCCTTTCTATGGGTCAGTGTTTGAAGTTTGATTCACAGCTGGGCTGTGGGTGCAGTCAAAATGTCAAAGTGTTTTTCCAACATAAAATTTCAAATGTTTAAATGGTTTCCTGTTTTCTTTCTTTTAATAGCCATTTTAGTCTGTCGTACCTGATTTCTAAAGAAACTTAGATTTTGTCGGAGAGCAACTACTCTAGCGCGCTGTGACTTTGTCCTCTTGTTTGAAGGTGTGCCTGCTTATCATCATTATAGATGGCCTTGCAGATGTTGTCGAACAAGCCAGGTGCTGCGGCCTCGCAAAACTTTTCCATTTCATTTGGATTATATAGATGCCTCCTCCTTGGGAATAATATTTCACCAACGATTTATGGAACTGTTGCACAATAGTGCTAAATGATGTGTCTCCTTTGTAGCAGTAATAAAAATAATGTTACTTATAATGTTAATAATGCTAATAATGTTATGCTCTCTGTGGCATGTGTCACCGCAAATTCCCACTTGTACTTGGATACTTATTTGTAAACATAATTTTAGTTCTCAATTTTCGCCATCAGAAGGTAGATCTCATTAATATTTATCTGCTTGGTAAGAGCTTCGTAAAAAAAATGTTGACCCCTTGAGAATGTTAAGATTTGTCAGGTTTCTCTATACTATATTGTATAACAGGACTGGGGGTGATGATAGGGGTGATATAGGTGTTTCATTATTGATAGTATTTAAGTATTACAGATTTGTAAGATAACGAGTTTATTTATCTTTTGATGCAGTCTTGTTGTTACAAGCTACTGAAGCTTAAAAACTTCATGCAGTGTACCTTCTATAGATGGCTGTGAGTTATTTCCTCCATTCCTGTGATGTGTTTTGATTGCCACATTAAATTGCTAAATATTCTCTTTATTGGGAGGTCAGTAACAACAAATATTTTTTTGCTTTTTTAACTGAGTGTCAGGCACTACATTTGAAGTATAGTCTAAAGGATTCATAGAATTTCTCAATGCAAACTATTTAGTATGAGATCAGAACTGTTACTGTTATTTTGTGAGTGGATCAAACAAAGACTTAATTTTGTTGGCTTTCATGCTGACTATATAGTCATGTATGTCTGTATTCTCCTTGAACAAAGTCTACCTTCCCGTTTCTTTTGAAGCATGTTTTCTTCTTTTAAATTACTGTTCAGTTCATCTTTTTGTTGCTGTTTTTCAATCAATTGTATATTTTGTTGACTTATTTCTGTTGGTAAAGTTATGATTTAAATAATTTGATTTAGTTATGATCTGTTTGCATCATTTACAGTTATTCTATACTATAATAAAATGTCGTGGATATTAAAAAAAATGTGTCCTATACTTGCTGTTGATTTGTGCAGTTATTTGTGATGTTTCAATCAGAAAAAAATATGTTTTTCATTACAAGTAGTAGTTTCTGGTGGTGAGCAACTATTTAGGCTGTATTTAGCTGAACAAGAGGAAGGCTGTCAGAGATGCTAAAAGCGCTATTGCAAAGATTTTGTTATTAGAAGCGTACGAAAATTTGTTTTTATGGTACCATTTGCCATGCAGTCTCAATTAAGATTTTTACAAACGTGTTTGCTTTGATGTATATAAAGGCGATTCAAGTACAATTATCTACAAGAAAAATGCGTAGGCACCCCATTTTTGTCGTTGATTCAAATAGCCTTTCCATAGATCTACGTCTTCTGAGTTGCCCAAACCTGGCGTTAAAACCTTTGTATTTAGTAGGCACCGTAGGACGTTCGCACTCAATGCTACGTGGCACGCTAATCATTTGGCACGCGCGTGCCATTTCATGTTTTCTAAGCGCGTGCACCAGGTCGAAAGCTCAACTAAATATAGGGCTGAATACCTTTGCGTTAACTTGGTGTGGGAATATTTTTGTTGCATGCTCGATGAACCAGCCTTTTTTTCGGCAGATAACATTTTTTTAAGCCTAATTCCAACTGATTTAATGACATATATAGTTATTATTTAATTAGGAGAGATCTATCAAATAGGCTTTTATATGATGCGTTTAACATACCTAGTTTAGATATGATTCTTTAACTTAAATATATGCCGATAGCAATGAATCTGGCCAGAATCGCCTCGAGTGACTGGAAATACTAGAAATGCTATGGTGTGTGATACGCCTTATCTCTAAAACGAGTTCGGTGACCCCCAAACGTTTTTTGCGTTTTTTTAGTATAGTCTTAGTATAATCTTATCATTTTCTACCTTCAGTCAAAGTTTAAAAAAAAAAAATCTGTAGGTGGAAAATTTTGGGCGAGAACGTCCTTAAATTGCTAAAGCCAGCACAACGAATGAAATCCCCATAAAATGTGTTACTTAGTACAAAAAATGTCGCCGTATTTTGCCTCTTAAGTTGGTGTTTGGTGAATACTTTTGAGCGGTGCACAATAAGTGCATCAATGCAAACTAGGCAACAGCGCCTAAAATTGCATTAACATGTCTCTATCAATTCTTGTAGTGTAGCAATGTAATTCTTTGCCAGTCTTAGAGTTTGGACTTTTGACAGTCTGTCTCAGGGCTCTCTTTTGGAAAAATAATCGGGTATTACACTGCGAAGCACGTTAAACGCTCTCCTCAGTCGCCCCTGCCTTTCGCGCTCTCTTTCTCGTTTCAGTTCCCTTCGATTAGTCAAGGACCTTTCCGAGGAGTGGTGACCTTTGGAATACAGGTTGTTCATAGCGTGCTCGGTCTCTTGTTGAAACTTCTCCACACTCTCGTTCTCAAGCAGACAAGAGACAGGACAAAACACAGGACAGTCGGAGAAGGTCAAGCAATTTTTTTGCAGCATTTGATGGTAGTATACTTTTTCCATGGATTCATCCACTTGTAGTTGTGCTTCTTCGGGAACATACGTTTGGTGGCACTGCATCTGCATGGAATTGAAAAAGTATAGAAATTAATCAACATTGCGTGTGCGAGTCAAATATAAAACTGAGTGACGGGGATGATTGTAGGATAATTAGAAACGACGCTTACAACGTATTAAAATGCCGTTTTGTGGACCAAGTGGGTACCGAGAAACCCTGAAGAAACTCTAAAGGTGTTTGTTTGTTTTTTTTTTTTAATTTTAAAAATGCCTTAGTAAGCATCGTTCCGCAGAATTATTCTGATGTGAGTAACCACACATGTCTTTCAAACTTCTGTTGGTAATTTCAGCTGCAGATAAAAAAAAAGTAAATAAATAAATAAATAAATAAACAGGAAAAAAAAAAAAAAACGAAATAATATAACAACAGCAACAACAAAATCAACACCTTTTCTAACTTTAGTTTTCTTATGTATTCTGTTAAGATAATTGGCATCCGGTTTGATATGTAGGCTCTTATTATAGGCCAATTAACAAACAACATTTTCTGCAGTAATGATTGTTTCACCACACAAGTTGCTCTTCTTACGCTCCAACCAAACAAAGACACACACATGGTCTCCAAAGTAGCATTGTTGCAAACAACTCATCTGGAGTTAACTTTATATCAACTTTATCACATCATTAATATCTTGGAAAGAAGGTTATGCAAGACAAGGGGGCTCACTTAAGGCTCAAAATGTGGTTTTTAAAGGTCTGAAATAAGTAACATACACACGATTCTAATAGAAGTTGTGACCTTCCTTTTGAGTTCATTGAAACCCCTGCCTATCCTCTTGTCTTTATTTTTACGTTCACGGTAAATCCTAAAGTAATGAAACTTTTACACTTCTATTAGAAGCTTGAACTACTGGAAATGCTTGCTACCCAGTGATATTCAATATTATAAAATATTTAAGACAGTACGCGCATTCTCATTGGTCGATAGGCGTGTCTAGATGAGAGTATGCAAACACGGTTGTCACGTCACGCTTTCTGTGTTTCCGCGGCACAATTTGAAACCATTTCAAAGCCGGTAGTTCAACTCTCAAGTATAAATATTAAGGAATTAAAATGAAGAAAATTTTTCCAAGTTTTGATTTAGAGATTGACCATCTCTTTCCCTCATACCCGTGGAAAGAAAGCGAAAGAAAGAAGAACAACAGGGCTTTGCATGCCTCGATGTTGGTGAGCTAGACGACCTTGGCGAGGGAGCTCAAGCGAAGATAACAAAATATTATGTAAAATACACAATAAACGTTTTACAAAATAATTTTTGCATTTAATTACTGCAATAAAATTCTCAAAATCTCATGCTGTTTTTTGAAAAAGTTGTGCAATAAAATTAAAGGCCAACTGTATGCTACAGTCTGCGAAGCGAAATCTGTTCAAATCAAATTTTACACGGCCGATCGGTTGCCCTGTTTTGGCTGTCAAATGTTCAAAAAATGACCATTAAAACTTGGAAGAATGTACCAGACAGCTCACCAGGCTGATGGATTTAATGCCCCTCGACTTAACTGCATTAACTCAAACTTGCCTGCTTGTGCTATGATTCCAAATCAGGAAAACTTCACAAGGCACGATGAGCGATTCAACTTCTCAACCATCTTCTCGTGCTGCCAAATCGGGCAAGTTTGCGTCACTTTTAAGAGCGATCAAGCACAGTGGTTTCATCTTGAAGTTACAAGTTTCCTTACAGAGTCGTAAAACTTTTGAACATTTCTTATGTTTTCACCAAACTTTAGGCATTTCTCCCAAAGATTTAGAAGGATTCAAAGATGATATCGCTTTCATTTACACGGCGCTCGCTTGCTCGCTGGCGATTTTGCCACAAATTTTGATTTTTGTAACGCGAAATTTCATTGGTTCGTGCGTTATCAGATGCCCGTTTTGATTGGTTAGTAGGAAAGATGATTGTCTAGAGCGTGCGTGTATTGAGAAAAGCTTTTTGGATGACGAAGTAATAAACAAAATTTCTCTTCATTTGTCGAATTAATTTTGAGAAATATTTTATAAAAGCGATAGAAAACTTTTTTCCTCTGTTTGCATAGCCTGATATAAACACTCGAGGGGTTGGGAGAATTCTCGACAGTTATGCAAACCCTCGGCTTCGTCTCGGGTTTGCATAACTGTCTCGAATTCTCCCAATCCCTCTCGTGTTTATATAAGGCTATGCAAAGACGGAAAACGTTTTCTATTGCTTAAATACTTACGCTACGAGTAACACTGAAGGTTGCTAAATTACGTACCTTTATTGCTCTGTCATTGAAGATTTGGAATGGAATTGGTAATCCTATCAACAACAATTCCAGTTTGTATCGCAATTTATCTGTGAAAACTATCAATTTTCATCATCACTTTAAGACTAATCGCATGTGTGTCAAAGGATGATCATTAGTTATCATATATTTATGTTCCAACATAAATATTTCATAAGCATAGTATACTCGGTACAGAATATGACGTTGTTGCAAGGACTAGTACATAACAAATGCTTTAACATTGTGAAGAATTGTAAGGGCAATCCGCTTAATCAATCTATTGGGTTTGCGGTGAAACTCCCGATTTTTTTTTTCCTTTCAATCCCTGCTTGTTATAACACGTTTTAGTTTTGTTTGAAGAACTATCGTCTTCTGAATTTTCATAGCATGGTAAATAACATCAAAACAATAGCCTATTGGAAGTTAGTCTGTATACTTTGTTACATTGCTGCAAAAAAAAAAAAAAAAAGAAAAAAAAAAAAAAACGCAGCTTGAAAGGCAGAGGCATTCTTACAAAATAAACAAGGTTTCCGGGTTGCGTTCGAAAGCTAAATATACATGAAATGTGAAAACTAGCAATTCTTCTTCTTTGAATAATAATTTGCATTTTTTGGGGGATGAAATAAACTGGATAGAGCAAAGGGCAAGTGAACAGTCATTGTAATTAAAGTGCTTTGGGTTTTCGAGGCCAGTGATATAGAGAATTTTAACCAAAGTTCATACTCAAGTTAGCTTTTCGAAACGAAAAGGCGATTATAAAAATAGCAACCGAAACACAGTAAGTAAAACAGCAAACGTCAACTAGTATTAAAACGAAACTTTAACAGTGTAAAAAATTAAACAACTACACACCCCGCACAACAGATTTTGAGAACAACAAGACGAAAGACCTCAGTGATCCAAAACATCCCGAATAAAAAAAAAAAAATTGCAAAAAAGCTGTTGTAAGAAAAAAGTAATCTTAAAAACAGCCTGGAGCTTCCAGCGGCTGAGGAGAAGAAGACGAGACGACATTGTCTGAAGTAATTCAAAGCTTGGGGCCGATGGAAACATGATGAAAATTTACTTCAAAGTTGAGGGAAAATCAGCTCAAATTCAAAATATCCTTCTAATATAGGATCGTGTATTTGACAATCGTCTCAATATACTCGCCTGCGTAGCTTGGCGGCTTTTAAGCAATTTGAAAGCCGCGATAAGGAGCGCCGAAGCCGCGAGGAGCCTGGGAGAGAGACAACTGAGAAACCGCCTGCAAGGATGACCGGCATTTTTTGTTAGTCCAGTACGCTGGCATACTGGCCATTGCCATTGGCTCAGAAGGATAACACGTCAATTAAAATCTCCCAAGGGACAGCTCCAAGAAACATGATCGAACATCACTGATAACAATGCAGATCTTCTGCACCAAACAGAAAATATTTGAGAACGGGTTGTCGAAAGCGTTATCGCGCCTGAAAATTCTTCTCGAGTATCGCGAAATTGTTAACTGCCAAACACGAGCAAAAAAAGCCATAAGCAATTACCCTCAGGAGCGAGAATTGATCGCCGTTTCACCAGCAGTCTTTCGCAAAACTGAGCATGATGATTTTCCCGTGTTTCACTGTTTGTCCTCATCAGACAAGAATTGTTGTTTACGAGAAGGAGTATCGTTGTTATTAAACTGTTTATAAAGAGCAATTTCTGAAAAATTATCGCTGAGCTTCACAGCAATGGAACTGTTGTCTGACGTTTTTTTGTCCTTTTCTTGTTTGAGGTCTCCAATCCGGCGACGAAACGGTCGTTGGCCATAGACGTTTGCATCTGCTTGAATCATCAGGAACGTCGATCGCTTGCTTCTCTTTCTGCAGGCCCAAAGGGATGAAATTATGAAGTCTTATTTTCCGTGCACAGGCATGGCAATCACGATCAGATCTGATCTTTCTAGACCAATTTCCGATTTCTGAAATCTTTTCCGCTTTTTAAAAGGCCTTGAAAAAGATTTTGCATGAGAATGTTTAAATTCTCCGAATGAGATCTTGAGCAGACAACAACAAAGTCTACAATAATCGTTTACACTTCCCTCGATTCCTCCTTCGCAGCCATCGAGCAAACACCACAACGCATATTTTTGTTTTGATAAACCGCCACAGTGTCACAATAACTTCTCTTTTTTTTTTTTTTTTTTTTTTTTTTTTTTTTTTTTTTTTTTTTTTCAACCGGACGTTTCTACGCTTTGATTAGCTGTTTTAAAATACGATTCACAAAACCTGTCATCGGGTTGTCAAAGTAAGTAATAGGGCGGCAATGAAAAATAGGTGTCGTCCTGGCAGGTGGTTCCTCGCTGCTTCGCAGCTCGTTTTCGCGGCTTCGCCGCTTTGTGTGTTCGCGTTCAAACTGCTTAAACCGCCAAGCTGCGCAGGCTACAATATATCAGCCCATGATTCATAGATAGATAGATAGATAGATAGATAGATAGATAGATAGATAGATAGATAGATAGATAGATAGATACTTTATTATAAACACCTTGCAGCCATAGGCTGAATTACGGAATATTTACAAAAACTGATGAAAAAAAAGAAAGGTATAAAATATTTACAACTTTGTCTTTAAGAAAGAAAAAAGATTGTCTACATCTTATAGACATGGCTAAATATAAAACTGTTCTTCAGACGCTCGGTTTTGCATATGGGGAGAGAGAAGTCACTTTTGCGTCTCAGTGCGTATTTACAACTCTTCCTTTGGGGGAGGAGGCTGTGGAGTCTATGGGTGGGGTCATTGACTATCTCGTCGAACAGATCGGTTGAAATCTTTTCTCTCCTCTCATGAAGTTTTGGTAGGCCAGCTGTTTCTAGTGCTACGCCATATGACAGGTCAGGATAGATGATTCTGAGTGCCCTCCTTTGGATCCGTTCCAAATCTTCGCTGATGTAGGTTGGTATGGAACGATGGAATACGGGACATGCGTATTCCAGGACGGGCCTAATGCATGTCATGTAGAATAGCACAAGTTCACTTGGTGCAACTCCGGATCTCTTGAGTTGTCTCAAAAAGTAGAGGCGAGAGGAACATTTTCTGCTAAGTTCAGAGGTGTGCATGTTCCACTTTAAATCGTGGCTAATGATCATACCTAGCAATTTGGCACTGGTGACTACTTCAAGGGGTTTGCCATTTAGGACAATGGGTTCAAAATCGTGGTTGTTGTTTGAGAAACCAATTCGAAGTTCTTTACACTTGGCCTCATTTAGTTGGAACCCATCGATACTCGCTTGTCTTGAAAGGTCATCCACAGCTTCTTGGAGTTTGCTCTCACTGCCCTTTCTAACTATTTCGGAACAAGATGTGTCGTGAACAAGAAAGCTTCAACATAACAAGAAAGCTTCAACATCTTGCGACTAACCTTCATCGTTTGTCTTCTCCAGTAAACATATTGATCTTCGTTGAATCAAATGCCATATTCCCCTTCTTTGAGCCTTTATTTCGTTCTATTCGCATTTTGATCATAAAGACATCCTCATCCAAAGTCCCGACAACCACAATGAATATCCATGGTGCTACACGAAATTTGTGTAAACTTGTGATAATCTTTTATCTCTACCTCTTGACATGATATTTCTCACAACGTTGACCGCCCATTTAAAACTAGCGTAGTGTATTTACAAATAAGAAATAGCGCCGAACTCAAATTATTCCACTCGTCTCGCCCATGCACAATCAGAATGCCCATGTGCTACCTTAACGTGTTTCTTAGTATTGCATTGCGTATCCCTACTGCGCACAATTTTTGCGTCATTACCGAGCGCAAATGAGCGCGAGCGCGTGCACAAACATAATATAAGACATTTCTCGTTTTCTGTTAAAGTACTACTGAACCGAAATTTCCGTGTGTGCGATTTTTGCTTAACAATAAAGTTTGATCCTTACTTGGTATACGGTAAGAGAAAACGGATTTTTTCAGCTGTTCACAGTCGACGGGCTGAGCCTTAAATTGGGGGCCATCTTGCCTTGGCCAAAACAGCGTAGTAACATTACTGGTTGCATAACTCGATCTCATGCCTCCCTGAAAAATTAGAGAGATAATCGGAGAAGGGACAAGCGTTAGAAGCCCCCGAAAACATTTAGGACATCTCAGAGCTGTGAAGCAGTTAATAACAATAGCCTTAGACCTGCTGGAGATAGAAGTGAAATTTAGTGAAATTTAACTTTGATCAATATTAAGTCGTATGGCAATAGCGGCCGTGTGTAATGTTGTGCCATTCTGTCAGATAGTGCTGTTGTTACTAGTCACTCAGCCATATTATTTTCAGGTAATTAGCTTTAAAGCCTGAAGGAGAATGTGCTTTCTATTTTGTGTAACTGAACGACCACAAGTTAAACAGCTCTATTAATTCGCCTTTGTTGGCCCATTTTAGAATAGATTTACCTTGTTATAGGGGTATTTGGTGGGGGAGAAAACTAAGAAACGAATTTTTGCAAAGCCTTGCGTGATGCAAGCCTAAAGACAGTAGTCTGCCATACTAACCTAATATCTCTTAAGGCCATACACTTAGTTTGTTTTATCGAGAAGGGTGGACAAAGTGGTGTGCGAGAAAACTCATCACATGGCTAGCATTGCGTTTTGAGTTTCAATTCTTGGACACGATTGCATCAGGTTGCTAGGTATTTTTATGCTGTTTAAATAACTGAACATGTGTAAGTACTGAGAATAACAATACTGATCTGCTCACACACACCCCGAGCTCATGAGGATATTTAATTGGTTTTTTAATTAAATGTTCTTGTCAGTTTGTCGGATTTCGGAACAGCCCATAAGCTTTAGGATACGATCAGTGAGATAAAATAAGCTTTACGATTAGATCGGTGAGATAAGATAAGATAAGATAAGATAAGATAAGATCAACTTCATTTAATCACGGTAGCCTATTCAACAATGTAAAAAAACAATAGTTTCATTTTAACTCACTGCGTTCGCACACATGAAAATTATTTTCTAAACCGTTATAGGAACTTGCACAACACGACAACCACAGTCAAATAGGTTGGTAACTCACGGAGAGCCAATATAAGCTTTATTACTGTATTCGAGCACTATGTGTATAAACGGTCACATTGCTTTTAGTCCACAGAAATACGATACGCGAAGCTATATCCTTACTAAGCTAGTACACGTGCACAATACATATGATACGGTTAAATTATAATGAAAGCACTGATTATAATCATACAAAACTTGGCTGTAACTAAAAGATAGCAAAAACGTTCGCGTGTCCTACCACGCGTGGAAACTTAATGATAGCAATTAAATACCTAGGCTAGATGAAACTGAAAGCCGTGCAGATATATCTTCTTGAATATACAAGTCTTTGGCGTAATCGGATTTCCATCGCCCGTGTAATTTTAATAACCTGTCTGATACAGGGCCGCTAGGTGAATTTACGGCAGCGGTTGCCCCACCAGACCTAAGACTGTGTAACCCAAAAAGTTTGGAGTCGTAACCTAGAGCCTTGAGAGCTTCCAAAAAGATTTCTCGACACCTAGAATACGAAATTCCTTTGTTCCCTAAAACATAAGTATTACAATTTTTCTGAAATACTAACTGCCTGATTAGGAGACCG
>JAHPZR010004589.1:0-11042 GCA_019787425.1 Platygyra sinensis
CAATCGGGGTTAAAAGAGTCCGGGCAAATTAACGTTTCGAAAATCGGAGAAAGTTTTCAAAGAAAGCTAGAGAACCTTATTACACTTTCAAAACATTTGTGGTTGTCAGCGTTTCCGAATCACGGACAGTTAAACAAGCGCTCAAAGTAGTTTAAAAAACATGGCCACTAGTGAAAAAAGCCATCTTCATGATTAATGTTCAGTCGAATAAACTGAAAGTCTCGGAGATAGACTTTCGCAGCAAAGCGATTACAAGAACGATAGCGCTTTCGTTAAAATTCGCGCTTATAATTTTAACACATAAGAGATTTTTTCCAATCAGGGTTCATTAATAACGGGCAAGTTAAGACAACCTTATTGTTTGTATTGTTTAGAGCGACGCTGATTAGTAAACCTATACCGAATTAGTATGCAGGAACGCATTTTACCTAGGCAGTTTGAATAGTAATGATTTACCTAGGCACTTCATTAGTATGCAGGAACGCATTTTATTAGTATGCAGGAAGACAGGGGAAGACAGTAATCCGGATAATTCTGCTGAACATCTACTACTAATTTACTTTCAGGAGAATATGATTGACTTTGGTTTTTTAACTTTCTGGTTATAAATTTGTGAAATTTGTGTTGACATTGCTTTGCAGTCTTGGGCAAGGCATGGATCAGCAAAATGGACAGGAGTGCAGTCATTAACACTCAAGGTATGTATATACAAAGATTTATTTTAATTTATTAATCTCTTGGTAAAATTCAAATTTGATTTACACTCTTTTATCTCCCAATTACAGAGAGGGAAGCTGAGCGAAGACAGGCTGGACAGGATTCCAAAGAAAAAGAAAAAGACTTTAAGTCAATACCTTTGAGGTAAACGTGATGTTACTGATCACACTGATTGCAATACTAAACCAGCTCCCTGACATTTTTTAATTTTCAGGGAACTTTTCAGAACAATTATAACAGATAATTGTAAATTACTAAATTGGAGTAAACATATGGAGTGTGTTGTTGTTAATATTGAAATTGCAATCATTATTGGGGGGTAGGAATGTAGAAGTTAGGTCGATATGTATTGGCAAAGGAGTTTAATACTTTTTTTTGCTCATTTTCTTCATGCTACTATATGGTAGAAATTCGATAACAAACATTTCTTCAGTTAAAGCAAGTTTGATCTGAATGTCAAGAGGGAGCAGAGGGATCTTATGTGAATCATTTTAGATCTCAGAATGTGAGGTGTCAAACTGTCACACGTATTCTGAACCTGGAAACCATCAGAAGTATCGGAAAACAATGTTCTGGACCTGTGCTGGGAGGGACGTTGTCCGATCCTCTTACGATCGATATAAATGGTACCTTGTATTGTTTTTTATCAACGTGCAGATTATGCTCGTGGTGGTAATAGTAATTATAGTCAACAGACGATAGGCTGTTGAATAATGGTCCTAAACAATGCGTTTATTTTTAATCCAGATAAATACGCTGGCCAGAAACATTTTTCTTGCCTGTAAGTGCCTGGCTGGCATTTCAAACGTTACCCTTTAAAGCTGGCTGGCTACTCTGCTAATTGCCTTTTTTCTAGCTCGGTATACAACATTTTCATCATGGCTGGCTGGGAGTTTTATAAATTATACTCGACCTTGCTAGGAGTGAAGAGCGGATATTTTTTTTCCCAGGAAAGTTAATTATTAATGGTAATTGACGTGGGAGCACAGCATTCGTGCTTGGGAAGTCACATCTGAAATTTCCAGTTAGTGTCGTTGGGTACTCCTGACAATATCCACCCATCTTGACCAAAATTGATCAATAACTCGTAAAAAGTGCTGCTAGTATAGATTGGAACTATTTCACCAGTAAGTCTGCGCGAATCATTTTAAGTATCTCCGAACAGACCAAGTCAACACGGCTTATAGAAGTGGTTATATTATGTGGACTGGACAAAAGAAACCGACCTATTTTTTTTTCTGGAAATTGGAAACTATCGAAAACTCCGCAACTGGGGATAATCGTTATTTAATATTAAACGCACAAAACGAAGATATGCCAAAGTACCTAACTCTCAGACTTAATGGGAAAAGCATTTTACCTGCAGAGAGTAAACCCCTTTGGTAGTAGTAGAAACTGGTATAAACGAAGAGTTTTTATTTGACTTAGGTGGGAGGCGCGGTAACCTCATGGTTAGTGCGCTCGACTCTGGAGCGAGCGCTCCGGGTTCGAGCCCTTGCCGGGGACATTGTGTTGTTTTCTTGGGCAAGACACTTTGCTCTCACAGTGCCTCTCTCCACCCAGGTGTATAAATGGGTACCGGCGAATTTAATGTTGGGGATAACCCTGCGATGGACCAGCATTCCATCCAGGGAGGAGTAGAAATACTCCCAGTCGCTTCATGCTACAGAAACCGGGAAAAGCTCCGGCCTGATGGGCCACTTGGCTCTAATGCAGACTTTACCTTGTTTTAAACTGATTTCAACTAAGTGCACCAGCTCAAAATGTATATATAAAAAACATTCAGTTAACAGAGAATTAAATTAATTATCAAATTAGGGAATTATCAGTGGTAAGGACGAGTTAAAGTTGGCTAGTTAAAACAATCTATTACCAATATAATTAAAGCTGCACAATGGTGTTGTGTTCGGCTCGTGGTCTATTTTTTGTACAATAATGTAATGGTTACCCAGCCATGACCATCTGTATTGTAACAGCAATCATTTTGCTGATCTTTTCCAGCATTATAGGAACCTCCCCCTCCTCCACAGGAATTATATACAAATTTTCCACTGCTCCCCCCGGAATATCCTCCACCACCACCTCCACCGTGACCCGCACCACCACCACCACCAAAACCACCAGAACCAGAACCGTCATTAAGATTTGGCACGAAACTCTGTCCACCCACTCCTCCTTGAAGAAGTCCTTTGCCTCCTTCTCCACCCTCGTCCGCCGTCGTTCCATTTCTCCCGTTGGAGTAAAAACCACCGCCGCCGCCACCTGACAAAGTGAAATGAGCTGACTCATTCTCATACACACATTTAAAGTGCATATGAAGTGAAAAATAATTTCTGCTTATTTGAAAGTCCTTCCAAAATACAGAAGAATGGCTTTTTTCTTTTTGAAATATCTTTTTTCGTTTCAGAGATATTAACGTTTTTCTATTATGCAAATTAGATCTGTGATGACGTCATATTGTTTGACGAAACTGAACACAGAAAGGCTGACCGTACGGTTGGGGTTAACTGTTTTGTATTTTCATATTGTTTGCAGCTAAAAATTGTAAAATACTGAATAAACAATATCTCTACAAATATTAAAGCACTGTCCTTGAAACTTGGCACCATAATTGTCCATCACAAAAGAAACAAAATGACATCCTTAGTGCTGTTACCATAGCAACTCTTGCGGCTCCAGTCTCTTTTTGTCGAAAAAAACGAATCCTCCATTTTCAACCTCTTAAGTGAGAGAAGGGGTCCTACATGGAACATACATAGTTCCCATGTTGTCGTAACTCCCAACGATAGATTGTGTAGGGTAGATGGATCTTGTTTTCAGACAAAAACTGGGATTTTCAGTTTTTATTAAAACAACACCAGTGGCAAAACTGTTGTCATGGCAACGGTGCTAAGGGTGTCATTTTGTTTCTTTTGTGATGCACATTTATGGTGCCAAGTTTCAAGAACACTGCTTTAATATTTCTAGAGATAATGTATTTTCCGCTGGTATGAAGCTGATACAGTTCGTTAGCAGTTTATGTTTTTCGTGTTTTGTTGGAGCACGCTCTTAGGGCGTGTCTCCAGGGATTTTGTGGTTGGTTGGTGTTTAGTATTTAAGGCTTCAAAGAGTTGCTTGTTTCCTCTCGCTCGCGTTCTCCATCCTGGCGTTTATTTCATTTCCCACCCACCCACCCGCTCCGACTTCTTTCCCTGCTTTCATTTTATTTTCTGTTATTTTAGGCCCTTCAGAATATGCTTCCAAGTGCCGGCCGCTGCTACCGTTTTAACCGTCCAGGACACTGGGCCAAGAACTGCCGAGTCCCGTTGCCTGCCACCTCAAACAGGAGCGGCGTCTATTATTCAATCAGTGCCACAGTTGTTAGAACCGGAGCAGTAGGTCTTGCCGACGGAAGGTCATAGTGATTGATGTGATAACGTTTTATTTCACAACCCCCAGAGGTAAAAGAAGCTTGTGAGTTTAAAGAATCTAGTGGGACAGTTTTATCACAAGTCAAGGGTAGTCTAAGAAGACAGGTAGAGTTTTGGCGCAGCATAGGTGCCCCTAGATATATTTATTATCAGTTATATGCGAGGGTTACCGTTTGCCTTTTCTGCAAATTCCATCTGGCTTTACCTCCCGAAATAAGAGATCAGGTTTAGATCATTCAGAGTTTGTTAATGAAGCCATTTTGGAGATTTTACATTCAGCCAGGGTTATGGAACTAAATAAGCCACCTCATGTTGTCAATCCTTCGAGGGCATGTGTCCCTCCAGCCCAGCGGTAAAAAGAGGTTAATTCTTGATCTCAGTTACATCAACAATTTTCTTATTTTGCATAGAGTCAAGTACGAATATTGGAAGATTGTCTTATCCTATTTCCAAACGGGTTGTTTTACGATAACTTTTGATCTTAAAAGGCGGTTACCACCATACTTAAATTCATCCTGATCATCTGAGGTTTTTGGGCTTTGCATGAAAGTTTCCAGGGGAAGTTTCCATACGATATTTTGTCTGTTTACAGTTCTTCTTTTTGGTCTGTATTCTGCACCTTACATTTTTACAAAATGTCTTAAACCGCTTGAGAAGTATTGGAGGTTTAACGGTGTTAATATTGCTATATTTCTTTATGATAGCTGGTTGATAGATTCCGACCGTGACACCTGTGCAGCCCTAGCTACTAATATTTGGTCTGATTTAAGGAAGTCAGGGCTTATCACCAGAGAACTCTCAATAGTGACCGTGTTAAGTTCTTAACTGGCTGGGGATTATATGGAACGTCATTAATAGGACTATTACTATTTCTGAGCGACGGGAAATAGTATCGCAAAATCTGTTGATAGAATTCTCTTAAGTGATCGTTTGGTATCGGCACGCGTTTTGGCCTCACTCCTGGGTAAGATTATTTCTGGTGGGGCGGTTTTTGGTAATATTTGTAGACTCATGACAAGGTATTGCTCAATTTCAGTCACCTCGGCCCAGGATTGGGACACAAAGTTTTATCTTGAACAATACTGTATTAAGGAACCGTATGTTTTTGGAAGGCTAATTTGAAGTCACTGAATTGTAAGGTAGTGTCGGATTCTCCGCATAGGATGTCTAGTTATGTAGTTTATTCGGATACAAGCACTACATGGTGTGTTGCTCTCCTAGATGTTAATGGCAAGCAAGTTTGTAATTAACAATGGGATTTAGTAGAACGTAGAAAAAAAATTACATGGAAGGAGTTATCTGCCAATTTGTTCGATTTACATTCATTTTTACCCTTGTAGGCTCTTGTGAAGTAGTTTTCTGGTAGTCATAGTGAATGTAAAATCATTCAAGTGGAGGTATGCGAAGTGATTTTCATGCTATTGCACTGGAGATTTTCCAGTTCTGCGCCAATAATGTATAGAGTTAGAGCTCCAGTGGATCCCTCGCAATGAAATTGAGAGAGCTGATTATACTAGTCGAATCATTGATATAGACGATTGGCAGATTTCAGCCGATTGTTTCTTGTCTTTGGAGGAAAGCTGGGGCGGCTCATTCAGTGGATTGTTTTGATAGTTATTATAATGGGTTTGCAAGTTTTTCTCTAAATTTTGGAACCCAGCTTGTAGCGGGGTGGATTTTTTCGTGCAAAATTTGGAAAGTGAGAATTGCCTCGTTGTTCCTCCTATAAGCCTTATTGCTAGAGCTATTCATTATTTGCACATTTCCAAGGCCATTGCTACTATAGTCGTGCCTTTTTGGTCGTCGTCGTATTTCTGGCCAATTATTTCTAGAAAATTTTCTAGATTTGTAGTAGATTACAAGTGTTTTGATGCTACTGCTTTAGAGAAAGGCCGTAACACCAATTCGTTTTTGGTTAGTGTTAATTTCACTGGGTTCATCTTGGCTGTTCGTATCAAGTTTTCTTAGGTGTCTTTAGCTTTATTTACATGGGACGCTTGTCCATGTAGTATTCAGTGGATATGAGGCACTGGCCTGAGTTTGGTATTGTAACAACATTTTGGATAAGAGGCACTGGCCTGAGTTTGGTATTGTCCCAATGTTGTGGATAAGAGGCACTGGCCTGTTTTGGTATTATTACAATGTTTTCATGGAGGCACTTGCCGTTTTGTCATGTTCGGGCAGAAGTATTTTTACAGCTTGTGACTGTTTTTGGCGGTTCGTATTTTCTATTATTTCTTTTGTTTTCTCGTTGCAGATGTTTGTCGCAGACGACGGTTGAAAGTGCATACCGTTGGTGTAAAGCCAGATCTTGGAGAACTTATTTCGACACTATTGAAGTCTAAAG
This sequence comes from Platygyra sinensis, assembly GCA_019787425.1. Classification (NCBI taxonomy): domain Eukaryota; kingdom Metazoa; phylum Cnidaria; class Anthozoa; order Scleractinia; family Merulinidae; genus Platygyra; species Platygyra sinensis. The sequence goes on from JAHPZR010004589.1 coordinate 6,475, forward strand.
CGGGTTCTACAGCGAAAACATATAAGAAATAGATTTTAAAGTTTATTAATTATTGGAAATTTTCCGGGGTTCCGTCGGTGTCTCCTTTTTTCCTGTTACGTTTTTTAGTTGCTTATCTTTATAAGGTCTATAAGAGTTGTAGCTCGTATGCCTCTTTAGTTGTGACTCACGCAACTCTTAAGTGGTTTGGTCTGGGTATAGCGGCGCCAATCCGTTGGGTAGTTCTATTTGTCATAATTTGTTGGAGGCTGCTTTGCGTGATAAGCCAGTTAGTGTTATAAAGGCGTGTATATCTGCTGAGATTATTAAGAGTATTATTGGTAAGTTTGCTGGTCCTTTTGCTAATATTAAGGACATACATGTTGTTTGTATCTGTTCGTTACTAGGCTTTGCAGGGTTTTTTCGTTATGATGAAGTTAGTAACATCACGCCCGTGCATCTTGAATCTTTCCCTGATCATCCCTGGGTGTTTGTTCCAGGGCTAAAAATGGCATTTTCCATGGGCAATATTGATCTTTCTAGTTCAGTTGCTGTTACCTTTTCCGTCCAGTAACATTATTTAAGTCTATAAATTCTTATAAGTTATATGGAGTTAAATTATCATATACCAGTCGCAGGGAAATCTTTAAAGAGTGCCTTAAGGTAATAGGGGTGGATCATAAATTGTATGGTCTTAGTTTAAGGTCTGGTGGAGCCAGCTCTGCCCTTAATTATAATCCTAATCTTTCAGAAAGGGTACTCGAGCTTCACGGACGATAGAAGTCCGATATTACGAAAAATATGTATATTCTCGAAGATGTTTCAGTCTAAGCGTTTGCAAATTGTCAGCTTGGTTTGTAAATTAGCTTTTATTTAGTTCGATTCAGTTTATTTGAGTTATTATGATTGTTGATGTGAGTCTTGAATAAACGTCAGTTGTTGGACTGCCTGAGCATCCAACCATCAATTTGTTGTATTTATTTATCTATGATTTTAAGAGGAAAATAATTTACGATCGTTTGAGCATAGCGAATTAGATCGTAATTGTTTATTCAGTATTTTACAATTTTTAGCTGCAAAGAATATGACGTCATCACTGATCTAATTTGCATAATAGAAAAATGTTAATATCTCTGAAACGAAAAAAGATATTTCAAAAAGAAAAAAAGCCATTCTTCTGTATTTTGAAAGGTCTTTCAAATAAGCAGAAATTATTTTTCACTTCATTTGCACTTTAACAATTCTTATATCTTTAAAGGTATTTAACAATTGTAAATTAAGCTTAGTCATGCAATGGATTTAGGTTGCCCACGCACCATTGAAAATGGAGGGTTATCGAAATATATGTTTGCTGTACCTTTCAATAACAAGCGAATAGTTGCGTTTATTATTGCTGTACACCAAATTTTGGGCAGCTTTCAAATATGAAAAGTGTATTTCGACAGCTAAAGTTAAGAAATACTACACTTTTCCCCAACATCGAGAAAGATTTGAGATAGATATTTAAAGCTGATTAATCGACTGAAGTCAAATCAAATGTGTCTAATGGGCAACTAATTTTTGAGAAATGAAAACAATATCATTTTCTTTATGACTCTCACCTGACGGCTTTTCATCGCCACTCTGTGCACCGTGTCCATTGCTGCCCCCTGACCATGATTTGTGCCCAGGATTCCCTGAACTTCTTGTACTGGCATCACATCCCATGTGTCTTGATGCTACACGTCTGAGGCCTCCACCGCCTCCAGCCACTATCAAAGGCTTATTGCTTCTTCTAACGACAAATGTTCCTCCACCACCTCCAGAACTCCATCCATTGTGCCTTATTCCTCCCTCTTGACCAACAAGAATTTGAATTATTTCTCCTTGCAAGAGGTCGAAAGTTCCCACCATTCCTGCACCTCTTCCTCTGTAATGAATACTGTTCCATTTTCCATCATAACCCCCGGCTGATCCGACAGCTTCTATTCTGTATTGACCAGTGTACGGCACAGTCCACTGTTGAATACCGCTGGACAGTGTAACTTGACCGTCATGATCCTGACCAGCATAGTGGTCACCAAGTTCGGTTGGACCCTCTTCTCCTCTCGCTCCAAGACTTGTAAAGGTAGCACTGAATCCTACGTAATCTAGAAACATCAACAGTCCGAAGTTCAGGGCTGTAGCTCTGGCGCTAAAATACCATCTAACGGTAGAAATGTGGCAAAACCCATAGTTTGTTGCAAGTAAAGAAAAAGTTAACATGTTAATTGGCCGCTAGCCAATGGGGCTTTCAGGGATAGCTGGGTTCTTTGACATAACCGAGGTACTGATACCAAGCCCATCGTATGGAAAGGGAGATGACTATGAAACTGAGACCTTCTGATTATTAAGACCAGTACCATAAACACTGAGTCGGTCAAGCTGCCTCAGTAGTAGACTGCAGGGCTCGAAATGCTGGCTGTCTACCTGTCGATTTCAGGTAATTTTAGGAGGTGACAGGTAAAAAATATTGATGCCTGTCGCTGATGACAGGCAAGAAAATCCTTAGTAGTCGTCGTGCTCACTCCTGCAGTTCTCGCACGGTAACCGGTTACTAGACTCTACTCAGTAAAAATAAGATGATTCCATCTTTGCAGTGTCAATGACAAAGACTGCAAATATAACTTGTTTTGTTCTTCCGCGTTGCTTCGCCAATCAAGCGTGAATGACACAGGTAAACAGTCTGGGAACATTTCGACCCCTGCAGTAATGAAAAGTGAAAAAATATGCTTTTATTGTGAACTTAACACATCACACAGTCGCTATTTTTGCCCACGTGCACCAAAATAGATCTTTACCTTATTCCAATCAAGCGCTTAGGTTAGGTTTTGTAATGTTCTCACTTTTGTTATAGGATCAACAAGGTGTGACATTATGATCCAAAATGACAGCGTCCTGGAAAGAGCTCAAAATGCGGATTCAGTTGAAATTTTCAAATATGTGGCATTTACAATGCACAAATATATCTTCAACAGTCCAGTAAATAATTTGTTCAACACTGCAGGATTTTTTGTAAGTTGTAGTTTTAATAGTCTAACTTAAAGGTCAAATGAACCAAAATTTAGACATCTTTTTTTCAGCCATTTTAAGCGATGAAATATTAAACAAAACATTTAAAAGGAAACTTTTGTGGACTTTTTTTTTGAGCCATGAAAAAGGGTAAACTGAAAAAAGTTAGAAGTACGAAAGATGGCTTCACGAAAACATTTCCAAAACGACCGCGCAGTTTAATGGAAGGAATAGAACTGAGACTCTGCTTTGTGACTTTATTGTTGTCTTAAAGTGAGTCGTTCGTGGGGAAGGTTTTGGATCTAAATACAAACTTTATTTTTCCTGGGAAATCGCTGAGGAGTTCGCCCATTGTTCGGAAAGCATTATTCGCTTGTTTTTCGTCGTTTGTTTATCCAGTTGAGGGCTTGCAACGCCGTGATCTCTCTTATTTAGATAAAGAGCTAATTGTTTTCAAAAATCGAAACTTGTAACTGATCCGCCAAATCTTGTTTTTACAGGTAGCAACAGCGGTTCGCCTTCAGCTCGCACTCATAAATATCCATGCATTCATATCAACCGGTCAAGTTGTATTTTTCATTTACAGTGCGTCTTCTGTATTGTCCAAATTCGAAGCTTGTAATTTCTCGCATGTGGTTAATCAATACACATTACATATAGCAATAGTTACCAGTGCAGTTTATTCCATCTCCATGAAATTCATCTTTGCATGTGCAGTTATAGGATCCCCGGGTGTTGTTACAAACAGCATTGACATCACAGCTGTGTTTTCCGTTGGCGCACTCGTCAATATCTGAAAACAGCAAAAAAGAGTTGTATAGTTAGCGACAACACGTCCCCTTTGATTTCGGATTTAGCTATGTGGAGAGAGACTCAATACAACCTAAGAGGACATAAGAAGGCTTCCGTTCCAAGATTTTCAGCACAATTCATGAAACATTCCATACGTTTTAGAGGCGCCGTACTGTGGAACTTTGTTTCCGATTATTTAACAGATTTTCAAAATTTTAAACAATTTATCAGAAAAGTGAAACTGGACCCATCATTTAGGGAAATGCTGTTCAGTCGGTGCCTAAGAAGAAGATGTGCGATTTTATATTTTAGGTCTCTGAATTTATGTAAATCCGTTGTTAACTTCTAATTAATTTTTATGTCAAGTGTACGTTTTTATAGTGTTTTAAACTTATTTTTAAACTTACTTTAAAATATTTTTAAACTTAGTTAGTAATACACGACCCCACAAGCAAGTAGTTTGCTTTAAACATTGATCGTGTTTAAATAAAGGATTTTACTTACTTACTTACTTACTTACTTACTAGGAGTCTAACTGGAAAAAGTTTTATTGAAATGGTATGGTCACGTGTCCTCTCGCTCTGATTCTTAGTGTTTCCCGTTTGTTACTATTTTATGAGGGTGTGAATGGGGTTAAACAACTAGCGACAAAGGGCAAAAAATTTTACTGACTACCGACAAAACGAGAAAAAAAATAACTGACTAGCGACAAAAAAAATTCACTGGGATTTACCGACAACCGACAATGATCGACAAACCGACAAAGT
>JAHPZR010004590.1:5000-11650 GCA_019787425.1 Platygyra sinensis
ACCGCGACCTACGATATATGATATATTGTATTCTTCTCAATATATTTTGTTCATATTCAGTCGAAGGTTATTACTCAATCATGCATCCATATCTTATCACTTAGTCCCCCTGGAAATAAAATCGGGCACAAGTACACCGAATAAAATAATTGAAGACAAAACAGCGCAAATGGCATGCTATTTCTCAGGATGGCCTCTCCCTCACGAGGTCCATTGGTACAAGGATGGAGAACTAATCCCAAACGAGACAGAAGGTATTTATCACTCGGAGGACGAAAAAGAGAAGTATGGAGAGAAAACTCTCCGGAGCACACTTTATCTTCCACCAGGACGTGAGAAACTGCAAGGCGACTACAAGTGCAGTGCAAGAAACAGTATTCCAAGCAGCGCGTCTTATGAGATACAGATGATATATGAATGTAAGTGAAGCTATTTATTCCTTGGAAAGGTAACTATGTTTCTTGTCATTATTCCCTGACTGGGTCTTTAAGCTAAACACTAACTGGGTTTATTAACTATAAGGGTGTCGTACCACCGTCATTTCCATGCTGGAATGGCTCAGCGCGATTTGAATACTGATCTTGAGGGGGGAAGTTGATGCTATTTAATTCAAAGGACATAAAACTCTTTTTAAGGAGTCGTTGTTATCATTTAGATAGCTGATCTAGGTATTCATTAAAACTATTTTTTTACGCATTTTAACCCAGGTCCATTAGCAAAAGGCGTAGCAAATCATTCATTGGAGATTCGTACGCCCAAATCTTTAAACGTCAGCCTGTCATGCTGGGTTGAATATGATGACTATTGTCCAGGAAAACTGCGTTGGGGGTTTAACGACAAACCCCTGCCTGAAATTGGTAAAAAGTATAAGTATATATTGAAGGACACGAACTCCAAATGCCTGAAAAAATTCATCCTCTCTATTTTTGACGTGACGGAAAGTGATGAGGGGACATACAGTTGCCACTGGGTCTGCGAGTACGAAAACCCTGCAAAAGCTGCCATTAATTTGAAAGTAGATGATGAGACAGGTAGGAATTTCTTTAATTCCTCTTTTACCATTAAATCACTGCCACAATAAGCTCACAACTGGGTCTAATTTGGGCCCAAAGTAGTTGATGACCTGCAAAAAGGTAGGAATTTCCTCAATTTTTACTTTGCCACGAAATGAATGTCATGATTAATTCAAATTTGAGTCTGTTATTTTAGGTGTGAAAATCTGACAGTTTTAGACCATGTTAAAACAAAGTTACCAACGGCACATCTGAGATGCCAGTGGTGCAGAAGTTTTTGATAAGTACGCTTGCGCAAACATCCGTGTAGCGGTCGAAGAAAACAAATTGGTTTCTATACGAAAGTGTTTGGTTAGTGAGTTTCTGCTTCTCCAGTTTTACAACGGGTTTGAATTTTCAAGTGTTATAGACAATGGCAAAACCCAAGTGTTACATAGAGATCACTATAAGGCCTTTGAATTTGAAAGCTTTTCAGAACAGATCATTCATCCATTTGATACAGATCTTCTCCAGCTTGGAGATCTTTCATAGTAAACTAAATTTTCTAAAATATTATTTGCATTGCACATTTAAATAATTGATTTCATCTCAACTACTAGATGTCGTTCCCTTTTTGGCTGCGCTTCCCACCATCTATTCTGTGTTATATAGTAACCCAAGTTATTCTCGCCTATGACCTATTAGAGGACAGATGCACGATTGACGTCATCATTACAAAGTTTTTCCCTCTGCTGTTCTAAAATGGCGGAAGGTTTTGAGAATTAAGATAATATTTTACGTGACTAGGCAAAAGATAAGTTACAAAAAAGTCTTGCCGAGACACTGAACAGGTTCGAGAAGCCAGAAGAAGAAAAATAAAGCCGTTTCTTTTAGGAAATGATCCAGAAAAAATTCTCGAGCAATCTCAGTCGGCAGTCGAGCGAGACTAAACAACGCACAAAATTGGTCTTGTTAAGCCGAGAACCATTGCTTTATCTCGAATTTAACAAACCCAATAAACAAAATGTTCCTAAGATTAATTTATTTTAAAATGTTCAGCTTTTCCCAGTGTCAAAATTCAAATACTGATTGATGTCAGGAATGAAACATCAAAACTTCAATCACTTCTTAAAATCGGATAAAATAAACACATATAACCTTGCTTTTCCGATGCGAGTGTTCCTCTCCGTTTCAGGGCACAGGAGCGAGCTAAGTATAGCTAACCACAGCTCACGACCAACAGTATCGCAGCTAAAATATGTCTCCGGCACTATATCAAACTGATTTGAGGATCACGAACCACACAAATCTCCACCGTCATTTACGCTCCTTTCATTCAAAACTCGAATCATATGGCCTTTAGGTTGACCGCGATGCAACTACAAGTTTTCCGAAGGTATTTTTTCAATTCCTGCAATTTTCAAGGCAACATCCAAGCTTTTCGGCTCACAGGGTTGCTCTGTTGACAAGAACTGACTTGATTTTTCCACCATTTTTAAAAGATTTTTTAAATTTTGCAGGTCAATTCTGCTTTCGCTGTAAGTTCATTCCACGCGATGCGACGCTGGAGTCAGGTTTGACAGTGGCGTGATTTTCCTCGACCAATCACAATTCTTTGCAACGCACAGTAACTAATGAAATTGTTTCATTGTATAGATAATAGATTACGTCAAATGGCCTTTTTCGTCTTCGCCAAAGTGCGCAAAAGCCGAATTTTACGTTATGTTGAATTATTTTGAAATAAACAAAAGCATTATGTATAGCAATTTGTTTCGTTATTATATGAAACTAATAGATTCTATGTTGCCGTGCGTCTGTTTAGTAATAGATCACAGAAGACGTCAAAATGTGGTAAGAACATCAGTGACACACTGGGCTACTCCTCGTGAGCCACTTTTTTGTTCTTACCACCTGTGATCTATTACTGATGCATATAAACATGGAGTCTATTTGTTAATTAGATAGTAAGTAGCTTATTAACAGAGTGTGGTAATCCAAACGGCGACCGCTTTTTGTGTTTTTCAGTGAGGTAGCTGCGAAGAGCAATCAGATTAATTAAGTTTTGAGTGACTAGTAGATCTATACTAAAAATGTTACATTTATTCGCTCTCGATTTCTCTCTCGAGTTCAAGAAAGATTCGCTCGTTAAGAGATCAAACGAACAACTGGTGTTGTGAATTGTTTTAATGCTGTGATTAAATTTCTCGATAAATGTTTACATCAAGCTCAACGCTAATCACTCTCGATATAAATTTTCCACTACTCGCTCGTTCGACTCGGTTCTCGTGAACATAAGATCTCCTCTCCAGCTCTAAGTAAATATTAACAGCGTCACGCCCTTATTACGTAATCATATTCGCGACACACTCCCCCCATATATCGCCGGGGAAGATATATGTATTTCACTGATGATCGATCTGCCTCGAACAAAATAATCACACTCATCAAAATTTGATAATCAGTTCTCTAAGGTAAACAAACGACGGACTCTATAGTGTCAGTCCGTCAGCTAAATGCAAGTTAATCGCACTGTTCATTCTAAGTGTTCATTTCAGTCTTCCTCTTGGGTAACCTCTTGTAAACGTAGGCGCGCTGCAACTGCTGCATCCCGTCTCGGGCGAAATGGCGCAGCTTCTGGGTTCATCCCCGCCTGCGGTCCCGGCATCTGTCTGTCACAGGATAGTTCCAGTGGGTAAAGTTGTTGAATAGCACGTTCCATGCAGGACTTTCCCACACGCAATTTTGCTCCTCTAACGACTCCGTCGTTTCCAACGATTAAACTCTCGATGATTCCCAGCGGCCACTTCCCTCTGTTCTTGTCCTCTGTTTTGACGATCACCACGTCACCGACAGCTGGCGTGTCTCCTCCAGCTCCTCGCTGTGCACGGTGTCTCTCTCGCAGACTACGGAGGTACTCTTTGGTCCACCGGCTCCATATTGCTTCCTTGCACTTCAGCAAGTGTTTTGCTCGCTTACGCAGGTCGGCGCTCTCAATGTGGTGTGGCTGCAATTCTGGAAGCAAATTGCCGTTCAAGAACAGCATAGCATTCGGTGTTAGAAGGGGCATCTGCACATCATCCTCCACGTAGCTTAATGGCCGGTTGTTAAGCGTTATCTCCACGTCCAGTAGGACTTCTTGTAACTCTTTCCACTGTAATAGGCCATTCCCTATTGTCTTGTTTAGGGTTGACTTGACAAGGCCAATCATTCGCTCAAATTGCCCTCCCCACCACGGCGCGCGACTCAGATTGAATTGCCATTTGATCTGATTGATGGTGAGGTATGTCTGCAGTCGTTCGTCTTTCATGACAGCTCTAATCCAGTTGGCTGCGCCAACAAAGGTTCGGCCGTTGTCTGAATAGATTCGTTCAGGTCGTCCCCGGCGCGCGATGAACTGCTTCAAACTCTTTAGACACTCTGCAGTTTCCAGGTTTGGTAGAAGGTCTATATAAATTCCTCTCGTAAGACTGCAGGCATATAGCAAGACATAGGCCTTTCCCTCTCGCTGTTTAGACACTCGATACCGGATTGGACCAGCGTAGTCCACACCAATCACTTGATACGGGTTGGTTCCTTGAGTGCGGGTAGTCGGCAGGTTTCCAGGTGGCGGAGCTGCATATGCCGATGCTTGAAACCTCCTGCACCCATGACAGTTCTTGCGCACTTTCTTCACCAGCTGTCTCAATTTTGGAATCCAGTAACGAGTACGCACCTTTGCCATGGTCAGTCCCACTCCCCCGTGAAGTGTTACTTTGTGTGCTTCCTCTACAAGCCGGAGACCAAGCGTGCTAGATTCTGGTATGTAAACAGGATATTGTCCTTGTATTCGGCCCCGGCATTCTAATATTTCGTCCTGGTTTGGGTGTAGGTTTAGTGCCACGCGATCTCGTTCAATGCTAGGACTCTTCTGGGCCTGTTTCTCTAAGAAGAGCAGCTGGCTGTTCGTCTCTTCAGTCGTCAACGGTCCCAGGACGCGTGGTGTACCCCTGCTTCGGAGAGTGTTGCGTGCAAATCTCCGCATCCACGCACAGATACGTACAGCTTTCTGTAACTGAAACTTGTGTAGCACTTCTTCAACCTCGTTTTCTTCGTTTAGTGCAACTCCCAGCACTTTCTGCACAAGTTTAGCTTCGGCTTGGCTTTCTTCTGACGGCTCGTTTAAAACATCCGCTGGCCAAAGTTCTGGAGACGCAAGCCACCTTGGCCCATGCCACCAGAGATCAGCTTTCTCAGTGTGCCCTCCACGACTGGCAAGGTCAGCGGGATTATCTGCTGTGGGTACGTGGCGCCATTTCACCTCTCTATGACTATTGATTTTCTGGACCCGATTTGCCACGAACTGCTTGTAGTCTCCTTGCCCTCGGATCCAGTATAGCGCTACTGAACTGTCCAGCCAGCAGTGGGTACTTCTTACAGGTAGCCCGTCCAGGGCGTCTCTAACATTGTCAACCAGGTTCACAGCCATATGACCAGCGACCAGTTCCAACCGCGGGATGGTCAGGCCTTGTTTGGCAAGTCTCGATCTGGCTGCAATTAGGCCCTGGTTAGTTCCGGAAGCTTGTTGGATGACTGCATAAACGCAGGCCGCGACTCCATGTGCGCACGCGTCTCCAAAAGAATGTAGATCGATTCGTTCAATTTCCTCTCGATGAGCAACCAGCGATCTCGGTACGGTAAAACGTTCTGGTAGTCTGCTTTCCCACTTGACCCACAAATTGGCAAGATCACGTGATAGGTTTTCGTCCCAGGCTCCCTTCGTATCACATACAGCGCGGTAGATGAGTTTGCCGCTGAGTGTCTCAGGCGAGACGAGTCCCAGGGGGTCATATATCTTTGCTAGCTTAGCTAAGATACCTCTCTTACTCAGCGTTGCTTTCTCAGGTGGGACTGTGATGCTAAGTGAGTCTTGCTCTTTGTTCCATGGGAGCCCCAGCATGCTAGAAAATGTTCCTTGTGGGACTCCTAACTGCTGCTTTGCGTAGGTTGGTTCTCCTTCTTCTTGAGGGGACTGCCCTAATTCCAGTTCGGGGACGTTTGAGTGCCACTTATGAAGGTTGAAACAAGCGTCTTGGAAGATTGATGTGGTCTTGTCTTTCAGTTCTCGAGTCTTGCACACTGTGGTTGATCCCGAGATTAAGTCGTCAACGTACAGTTCCTTGCGAATCTTGGCTACCAGTTCCGGCTCCTTCTCCTCCCAGTGGTTAAGGTGCATCTCGATCACTCCCCCTAGCAGAAAGGGAGATGACGCAAGTCCAAATAGGGCTCTGGTAAATCTCAAGGTCTCCAATGGCGATTGCTCGTCTCGGCGCCAGTGAAAGCGCATTGCATCGCGGTCAGCCTCTTTTACTCTCACTTGCAGAAATGCTTTCTGTAAATCGCCGGTAATGGCCACGGGGTTAAAACGCCCCCTTACTAGCACGCTCCAGAGTTTGTTCTGCAGGGGCGGGCCGGTATGCAAACAGTCGTTTAACGACGGAGCGCCGCTGAAGGCTCTTGCTGAGGCGTCGTACACAATTCGCAGTTTTGTTGATTCCGCTGTGGCTCTCAGGACAGGTTTGTGCGGTATGTAGAATTCTCGGGAATTGATAGATGACTCGTCTGCGCTCTCGACAACTCCTTCTTTCTTCTGATCTTCGATTATCTCTGCATACTGATTTG
>JAHPZR010004591.1:5000-11617 GCA_019787425.1 Platygyra sinensis
ACCGCGACCTACGATATATGATATATTGTATTCTTCTCAATATATTTTGTTCATATTCAGTCGAAGGTTATTACTCAATCATGCATCCATATCTTATCACTTAGTCCCCCTGGAAATAAAATCGGGCACAAGTACACCGAATAAAATAATTGAAGACAAAACAGCGCAAATGGCATGCTATTTCTCAGGATGGCCTCTCCCTCACGAGGTCCATTGGTACAAGGATGGAGAACTAATCCCAAACGAGACAGAAGGTATTTATCACTCGGAGGACGAAAAAGAGAAGTATGGAGAGAAAACTCTCCGGAGCACACTTTATCTTCCACCAGGACGTGAGAAACTGCAAGGCGACTACAAGTGCAGTGCAAGAAACAGTATTCCAAGCAGCGCGTCTTATGAGATACAGATGATATATGAATGTAAGTGAAGCTATTTATTCCTTGGAAAGGTAACTATGTTTCTTGTCATTATTCCCTGACTGGGTCTTTAAGCTAAACACTAACTGGGTTTATTAACTATAAGGGTGTCGTACCACCGTCATTTCCATGCTGGAATGGCTCAGCGCGATTTGAATACTGATCTTGAGGGGGAAGTTGATGCTATTTAATTCAAAGGACATAAAACTCTTTTTAAGGAGTCGTTGTTATCATTTAGATAGCTGATCTAGGTATTCATTAAAACTATTTTTTTACGCATTTTAACCCAGGTCCATTAGCAAAAGGCGTAGCAAATCATTCATTGGAGATTCGTACGCCCAAATCTTTAAACGTCAGCCTGTCATGCTGGTTGAATATGATGACTATTGTCCAGGAAAACTGCGTTGGGGGTTTAACGACAAACCCCTGCCTGAAATTGGTAAAAGTATAAGTATATATTGAAGGACACGAACTCCAAATGCCTGAAAAAATTCATCCTCTCTATTTTTGACGTGACGGAAAGTGATGAGGGGACATACAGTTGCCACTGGGTCTGCGAGTACGAAAACCCTGCAAAAGCTGCCATTAATTTGAAAGTAGATGATGAGACAGGTAGGAATTTCTTTAATTCCTCTTTTACCATTAAATCACTGCCACAATAAGCTCACAACTGGGTCTAATTTGGGCCCAAAGTAGTTGATGACCTGCAAAAAGGTAGGAATTTCCTCAATTTTTACTTTGCCACGAAATGAATGTCATGATTAATTCAAATTTGAGTCTGTTATTTTAGGTGTGAAATCTGACAGTTTTAGACCATGTTAAAACAAAGTTACCAACGGCACATCTGAGATGCCAGTGGTGCAGAAGTTTTTGATAAGTACGCTTGCGCAAACATCCGTGTAGCGGTCGAAGAAACAAATTGGTTTCTATACGAAAGTGTTTGGTTAGTGAGTTTCTGCTTCTCCAGTTTTACAACGGGTTTGAATTTTCAAGTGTTATAGACAATGGCAAAACCCAAGTGTTACATAGAGATCACTATAAGGCCTTTGAATTTGAAAGCTTTTCAGAACAGATCATTCATCCATTTGATACAGATCTTCTCCAGCTTGGAGATCTTTCATAGTAAACTAAATTTTCTAAAATATTATTTGCATTGCACATTTAAATAATTGATTTCATCTCAACTACTAGATGTCGTTCCCTTTTTGGCTGCGCTTCCCACCATCTATTCTGTGTTATATAGTAACCCAAGTTATTCTCGCCTATGACCTATTAGAGGACAGATGCACGATTGACGTCATCATTACAAAGTTTTTCCCTCGGCTGTTCTAAATGGCGGAAGGTTTTGAGAATTAAGATAATATTTTACGTGACTAGGCAAAAGATAAGTTACAAAAAAGTCTTGCCGAGACACTGAACAGGTTCGAGAAGCCAGAAGAAGAAAAATAAAGCCGTTTCTTTTAGGAAATGATCCAGAAAAAATTCTCGAGCAATCTCAGTCGGCAGTCGAGCGAGACTAAACAACGCACAAAATTGGTCCTTGTTAAGCCGAGAACCATTGCTTTATCTCGAATTTAACAAACCCAATAAACAAAATGTTCCTAAGATTAATTTATTTTAAAATGTTCAGCTTTTCCCAGTGTCAAAATTCAAATACTGATTGATGTCAGGAATGAAACATCAAAACTTCAATCACTTCTTAAAATCGGATAAAATAAACACATATAACCTTGCTTTTCCGATGCGAGTGTTCCTCTCCGTTTCAGGGCACAGGAGCGAGCTAAGTATAGCTAACCACAGCTCACGACCAACAGTATCGCAGCTAAAATATGTCTCCGGCACTATATCAAACTGATTTGAGGATCACGAACCACACAAATCTCCACCGTCATTTACGCTCCTTTCATTCAAAACTCGAATCATATGGCCTTTAGGTTGACCGCGATGCAACTACAAGTTTTCCGAAGGTATTTTTCAATTCCTGCAATTTTCAAGGCAACATCCAAGCTTTTCGGCTCACAGGGTTGCTCTGTTGACAAGAACTGACTTGATTTTTCCACCATTTTTAAAAGATTTTTTAAATTTTGCAGGTCAATTCTGCTTTCGCTGTAAGTTCATTCCACGCGATGCGACGCTGGAGTCAGGTTTGACAGTGGCGTGATTTTCCTCGACCAATCACAATTCTTTGCAACGCACAGTAACTAATGAAATTGTTTCATTGTATAGATAATAGATTACGTCAAATGGCCTTTTTCGTCTTCGCCAAAGTGCGCAAAAGCCGAATTTTACGTTATGTTGAATTATTTTGAAATAAACAAAAGCATTATGTATAGCAATTTGTTTCGTTATTATATGAAACTAATAGATTCTATGTTGCCGTGCGTCTGTTTAGTAATAGATCACAGAAGACGTCAAAATGTGGTAAGAACATCAGTGACACACTGGGCTACTCCTCGTGAGCCACTTTTTTGTTCTTACCACCTGTGATCTATTACTGATGCATATAAACATGGAGTCTATTTGTTAATTAGATAGTAAGTAGCTTATTAACAGAGTGTGGTAATCCAAACGGCGACCGCTTTTTGTGTTTTCAGTGAGGTAGCTGCGAAGAGCAATCAGATTAATTAAGTTTTGAGTGACTAGTAGATCTATACTAAAAATGTTACATTTATTCGCTCTCGATTTCTCTCTCGAGTTCAAGAAAGATTCGCTCGTTAAGAGATCAAACGAACAACTGGTGTTGTGAATTGTTTTAATGCTGTGATTAAATTTCTCGATAAATGTTTACATCAAGCTCAACGCTAATCACTCTCGATATAAATTTTCCACTACTCGCTCGTTCGACTCGGTTCTCGTGAACATAAGATCTCCTCTCCAGCTCTAAGTAAATATTAACAGCGTCACGCCCTTATTACGTAATCATATTCGCGACACACTCCCCCCATATATCGCCGGGGAAGATATATGTATTTCACTGATGATCGATCTGCCTCGAACAAAATAATCACACTCATCAAAATTTGATAATCAGTTCTCTAAGGTAAACAAACGACGGACTCTATAGTGTCAGTCCGTCAGCTAAATGCAAGTTAATCGCACTGTTCATTCTAAGTGTTCATTTCAGTCTTCCTCTTGGGTAACCTCTTGTAAACGTAGGCGCGCTGCAACTGCTGCATCCCGTCTCGGGCGAAATGGCGCAGCTTCTGGGTTCATCCCCGCCTGCGGTCCCGGCATCTGTCTGTCACAGGATAGTTCCAGTGGGTAAAGTTGTTGAATAGCACGTTCCATGCAGGACTTTCCCACACGCAATTTTGCTCCTCTAACGACTCCGTCGTTTCCAACGATTAAACTCTCGATGATTCCCAGCGGCCACTTCCCTCTGTTCTTGTCCTCTGTTTTGACGATCACCACGTCACCGACAGCTGGCGTGTCTCCTCCAGCTCCTCGCTGTGCACGGTGTCTCTCTCGCAGACTACGGAGGTACTCTTTGGTCCACCGGCTCCATATTGCTTCCTTGCACTTCAGCAAGTGTTTTGCTCGCTTACGCAGGTCGGCGCTCTCAATGTGGTGTGGCTGCAATTCTGGAAGCAAATTGCCGTTCAAGAACAGCATAGCATTCGGTGTTAGAAGGGGCATCTGCACATCATCCTCCACGTAGCTTAATGGCCGGTTGTTAAGCGTTATCTCCACGTCCAGTAGGACTTCTTGTAACTCTTTCCACTGTAATAGGCCATTCCCTATTGTCTTGTTTAGGGTTGACTTGACAAGGCCAATCATTCGCTCAAATTGCCCTCCCCACCACGGCGCGCGACTCAGATTGAATTGCCATTTGATCTGATTGATGGTGAGGTATGTCTGCAGTCGTTCGTCTTTCATGACAGCTCTAATCCAGTTGGCTGCGCCAACAAAGGTTCGGCCGTTGTCTGAATAGATTCGTTCAGGTCGTCCCCGGCGCGCGATGAACTGCTTCAAACTCTTTAGACACTCTGCAGTTTCCAGGTTTGGTAGAAGGTCTATATAAATTCCTCTCGTAAGACTGCAGGCATATAGCAAGACATAGGCCTTTCCCTCTCGCTGTTTAGACACTCGATACCGGATTGGACCAGCGTAGTCCACACCAATCACTTGATACGGGTTGGTTCCTTGAGTGCGGGTAGTCGGCAGGTTTCCAGGTGGCGGAGCTGCATATGCCGATGCTTGAAACCTCCTGCACCCATGACAGTTCTTGCGCACTTTCTTCACCAGCTGTCTCAATTTTGGAATCCAGTAACGAGTACGCACCTTTGCCATGGTCAGTCCCACTCCCCCGTGAAGTGTTACTTTGTGTGCTTCCTCTACAAGCCGGAGACCAAGCGTGCTAGATTCTGGTATGTAAACAGGATATTGTCCTTGTATTCGGCCCCGGCATTCTAATATTTCGTCCTGGTTTGGGTGTAGGTTTAGTGCCACGCGATCTCGTTCAATGCTAGGACTCTTCTGGGCCTGTTTCTCTAAGAAGAGCAGCTGGCTGTTCGTCTCTTCAGTCGTCAACGGTCCCAGGACGCGTGGTGTACCCCTGCTTCGGAGAGTGTTGCGTGCAAATCTCCGCATCCACGCACAGATACGTACAGCTTTCTGTAACTGAAACTTGTGTAGCACTTCTTCAACCTCGTTTTCTTCGTTTAGTGCAACTCCCAGCACTTTCTGCACAAGTTTAGCTTCGGCTTGGCTTTCTTCTGACGGCTCGTTTAAAACATCCGCTGGCCAAAGTTCTGGAGACGCAAGCCACCTTGGCCCATGCCACCAGAGATCAGCTTTCTCAGTGTGCCCTCCACGACTGGCAAGGTCAGCGGGATTATCTGCTGTGGGTACGTGGCGCCATTTCACCTCTCTATGACTATTGATTTTCTGGACCCGATTTGCCACGAACTGCTTGTAGTCTCCTTGCCCTCGGATCCAGTATAGCGCTACTGAACTGTCCAGCCAGCAGTGGGTACTTCTTACAGGTAGCCCGTCCAGGGCGTCTCTAACATTGTCAACCAGGTTCACAGCCATATGACCAGCGACCAGTTCCAACCGCGGGATGGTCAGGCCTTGTTTGGCAAGTCTCGATCTGGCTGCAATTAGGCCCTGGTTAGTTCCGGAAGCTTGTTGGATGACTGCATAAACGCAGGCCGCGACTCCATGTGCGCACGCGTCTCCAAAAGAATGTAGATCGATTCGTTCAATTTCCTCTCGATGAGCAACCAGCGATCTCGGTACGGTAAAACGTTCTGGTAGTCTGCTTTCCCACTTGACCCACAAATTGGCAAGATCACGTGATAGGTTTTCGTCCCAGGCTCCCTTCGTATCACATACAGCGCGGTAGATGAGTTTGCCGCTGAGTGTCTCAGGCGAGACGAGTCCCAGGGGGTCATATATCTTTGCTAGCTTAGCTAAGATACCTCTCTTACTCAGCGTTGCTTTCTCAGGTGGGACTGTGATGCTAAGTGAGTCTTGCTCTTTGTTCCATGGGAGCCCCAGCATGCTAGAAAATGTTCCTTGTGGGACTCCTAACTGCTGCTTTGCGTAGGTTGGTTCTCCTTCTTCTTGAGGGGACTGCCCTAATTCCAGTTCGGGGACGTTTGAGTGCCACTTATGAAGGTTGAAACAAGCGTCTTGGAAGATTGATGTGGTCTTGTCTTTCAGTTCTCGAGTCTTGCACACTGTGGTTGATCCCGAGATTAAGTCGTCAACGTACAGTTCCTTGCGAATCTTGGCTACCAGTTCCGGCTCCTTCTCCTCCCAGTGGTTAAGGTGCATCTCGATCACTCCCCCTAGCAGAAAGGGAGATGACGCAAGTCCAAATAGGGCTCTGGTAAATCTCAAGGTCTCCAATGGCGATTGCTCGTCTCGGCGCCAGTGAAAGCGCATTGCATCGCGGTCAGCCTCTTTTACTCTCACTTGCAGAAATGCTTTCTGTAAATCGCCGGTAATGGCCACGGGGTTAAAACGCCCCCTTACTAGCACGCTCCAGAGTTTGTTCTGCAGGGGCGGGCCGGTATGCAAACAGTCGTTTAACGACGGAGCGCCGCTGAAGGCTCTTGCTGAGGCGTCGTACACAATTCGCAGTTTTGTTGATTCCGCTGTGGCTCTCAGGACAGGTTTGTGCGGTATGTAGAATTCTCGGGAATTGATAGATGACTCGTCTGCGCTCTCGACAACTCCTTCTTTCTTCTGATC